>LPNX011099958.1:227738-257967 GCA_001517045.1 Pseudotsuga menziesii
CATATAGAAACATTTACTGTGCAGAATTAAAATCATCTCTTGCAAATGACTCAACTGTGCCCCATAAACCAACATGAACGTTTAGATCCTGGCCCACTCGAACAAAGATTGGTCGACCACACCATCCAGTTCAAAGTATAATGCTGACCCCTCATATGCAGAATTAAAATCATCACTTGCAAATGACTCAACTGTGCCCCATAAACCAGCATGAACGTTCTGGCGAATACTTCAGCAATAAAGCTCAGGTCCAAAAAATAACATATAATCCAGGCCTATTTAAAAACGCAGCACTATACCTGGCAAATACTTCAACAAAAGGACATCTTTATGTTCTGTCCCACACGAACAAAAATTGGTCACCGAAACAAGCTCGCATCATCCTGTTGCAAAGTATGATACTGACAATATAACACTTAGATAACAAATACTATGAACAGAATTAAAACCATCACTTGTCAATTGAATTCTGAACAAATGACTCAAATCTGCGCCACAAAACCATCATGAAACGGTCTGTGATAGTAACTGTAGGAGCCCTCTGGTAAGTGTGAAGTAATCCTCCAAGTGCCAAACGCCAAATGCTGCTATGTCGCTTCTTTGGATAGCTGATCGGCCATCACATTTCTCTCCCTGTAGACATGAGAAAAAGTAATTTGTGTAAAGGACTGCTTTAACCTGATCACCTCCTCCAAAATTGGTAAAAGAACCATCACATGACATTGATGTATCTCCTTTGCCCAGTCGATAACCAACATGGAGTCACCAAAAATATGTAATGATAGACATCCTTGTTCTAGTGCAAATAACATCAACAGTCTAAGAGACATAAGTTTAGCATAGTTATTTGAACCCCTCCCCAATCCAGCCACAATATGAAAATAATGGAACTCAGACTTGTATAGAACGCCCCCACCTCCACACAATGATTGATGGTCTTTTGAAGCCCCATCAAAATAAGCCCACGGCCTGAGAATGTCAATCTGTTCCTCATGCACAGGTCGCATTTTAAGCATTTTTACAGGTTCCTTGAAATGCTGTATAATTGCAACAGCTTGTGCCACAACGGTCTCCAACTGAACCCCGCAATCATGAAATATTATCTTATTTTTGGTTATCCATATTCCCCAGGCGAATATACAGTGTAAATGGGTTGTGATATACTGTCATGGTAGTTATTATGTCAATGCCCTTTTTGTTGATGTCTAGTAAGAGAAGATCCACTTCTTCATTGCTTGAAACCTAGTTCCTGCAGCCCCTATAGGTATCTCAGGTGAGACTTCACTTGCATCACAGGTGTTACCAACATGATTAAGTCCTATTAGGCTGACACCTTGGGTTTCATTGGTCTGGTCGAATTTGAACTTGGGTTAGTCGACATTGAGCCAACAAAGCTCCGCTTAGACATTCTAAAGAATCTAGATTTCATGCAAGCTCAGTATGGCACCTAGATATGGGTTCACTAGTGACTCAAAGCACGAGTGGTCCAATGTTTGGATATGAATCCAATATTCTTGTTGTAGATTCCTAACTAGGCCCATGCATGATTCCTATGCATCGAGCATGGGGGGTGGGTCAAAGGGGGGGATCCAAGGGTGTATAATATAAAAGGGGAGTGACCTTTTAAACCCTACAATCCATAAAACCTAACCATTAAATCCTAACCTCGATAACCTTAAATGATAATAACCCCTACCCCTATAATGAATAACCCATGTGATACATAATTACAAACATATAAATGCCTAAATACCTATAATTCCTTGTATGGAATGAATAATCACCCACACACACAACAAGCACATAATAAGGCATTGTGTAATCATTGCTATATGTTAGAATGAGTAAAAAAAAAAACTAAACTAAAACTAAGATAAGAAAATATCATCCTCCTTAAATCACACTACACATAAAGAGTACCAAGTAATGCATATTGAATCAAAGAATGTTTTTTCTATTATAAAAAAAGTAGTACGGAGATTAGAACCTTGTTAAAGTGAAGAGGAAATGAGGCCTTTGTAGTTGTATAATGGAATCCATGCTTATCTCCTTTGCAATCTCAAAACTTCTAGCGAGTCATCACAATGATAATATCCTTTAGGTGAAGTAGAAAGTAAGATATGGATTTCTTCTAGTTATGGGATAATTTTGGCAACATGACAACATGAGTGTGATATGAAAATTGTGTGTTTGGAATGGTGACCTTGAGTGATTTTTTATAGGCACAATATTGGTCATGAGAAGGATCTATAAGCAATGTGAACATTCTCCATTTCCTTTGATTGCTTAGTAAAAAAATTATGAGACTGGATATTTGAATGGTATTCTAGACTCATGTTGCTAATGTTGTTGCTTTATTGAGTATAATACCTATAACCATTAACACCTAATACCTATCCCCTATAATGTCTAAAGCCTAACTTCTTTAAATCATAGCCCCTATAACTTCTGACCATTATAAACCTTCACCACAATTCCCTAACCGCTTGAACACATATACATTACAACCCATGTAACACCTAACCTTGATTAATATAACCTACAACATATATAACCTATAAACCTATATGACCTATTGATCACCTAAACTCTATAGTGATGATCAAATGACCCTTATAACCTCCAACCTATAACACCAAATCATTGACATCCATAACTTATAACTTGTAACTCATATTAAACCTATAATCTTAACTCTTAATCCCTAACTCATATAATCCATGAAACCTAACCATTAACTCCTAACCTTGATTAGCTTTAAGGAGGATAACCCCTACCCCTATAATGACTAACCCATGTGATACATGATTACAAATATATAAAGACATAAATCCTTACAATTCCTTATATGGCATGAATAATCACCCACACACACACAAAAAACACATGACAAAGGGTTGTGCAATCCTTGCTATTGATTAGAATGAGTAAGAAACAAAACAAACAAACAAACTAAAACTAAGCTAAGGAAATATCATCATCCTTTATTCACACTACACATAAAGAGTACCAAGATGATGTATAATGAATCAAAGAATGGTTTTTTCTATTATCACAAAGAAGTAGTTCAAAGATGAGCACCTTGGTATAGTGAAGAGGAAATGGGGCCTCTCCAGTTGTCCAAGGGAAGGCATGCTTGTCTCCTTTGGACCCTCATAAATTGCATCCAATCATCACATTGGTGATCTCCTTTAGGTGAATAAGAAAGTAAGATATGGTTTTATTCTAGTTTTAGGAGAATTTTGGCAACATGACAACATGAGTGTGATATGACTTTTTTTTGTGTGTAATGGTGACCTTGTGCAATTTTGTATAGGCATAAGAGTGGTCATGAGAAGGATCTAGAAGAAATGTGAACATTCTCCATTTCATTGTATTACTCAGTAAATAAGTTATGTTTTTTAGCCCTAGATCCATAACTAACTTGGACCATGTAAAGGTATTGTGCCCAGTTTTGGCCCCTTCTTGATTAGGGAAGCATGAAATTACAAAATTTTGATGAAAATCAAGTTTTGGGATGAGGTCACACTTATTGGGGTAAACGCTACAACTCGACTCACTGATTTTGGGAGAAAAGATGTGACCTCCTTCTAGGGTGGTCAATTTGAGGTTTGAGTTTTATTTTTGGAATTTTATTACTTCCTCAAGGTCATGTAGAAGAGATGAGATGTAGAAGTGGTGCTAATAATGTAGAAAGATGACATATAAGGATGACAAAAATGATGAGATTGAAGGTGAGAAAATTTTGAGTATTAACAGAGGTCCCCTAATGTGTGAGGTCAGGAGCTCATCGTATGGCCAAAATACATCATAGGAATTTCATATTTTGAGGAGATAGGGGTGACGATAACATAGAAGATGAATACCACATCAGAGGGAACTCACCCTACTGAGGGAATATATAGGCACACACCTACAGACATAATACTCAAAATGGATGAGGTGCCTATAATATCAAATATATGGACGAGGAGGGAATACACATGTTGGTATCAATGTCTCAATATAAAATGGGATCTATACCAAAATGGGCCTGGTTATGAATAAGTGTTGGATACAATGCATCATGACGGAACACAGGACCCAATATGAATACATAATGAGGGTCAACAACGAGGGACCCAAGCTAAAGATACAATGGATACATAATCATGGTCCAACCATGGTCGTTCAAAAGAACTCATGTTAGACTAATGAAATCCCAATGGAATGCAAAGTCTTAGTAATTGATGCCCTACTGAAACTAAACGGGCCCAAGATCTGGAAGGAGGATATAGTAAATTCACTCATCACATGTGAAAAACAACTGAAGATCTAAATAAAAAAGGTCAAGGGAATTAAAACTAGAACTGGATACCATAGGAAGCATAAGACTGGATAGCTTCCAAACACTGTCATTGAACGCAACCCAAATACCACAAAAGCATAAAACTGAAGGGGTTCCAAAGGGACCCAAAAAATGGCTAGAGTTAAGGATATCCAAGGTCTTCAACCAAACTAGGTAAGAGAACTATAAACCTATATGATTATCAACGGTGTGATGATGATATGAAATCAGGCACGTGAGAAACAAATAATCTAAGGGGCACTGAGGTCTCCCCTTAATCGGTCTATGAGGACCCTTCAATGATGGTTATGATGCTAAGATACAAGGTGCCTCTAGGTCTATCCTCTGGAATGGATGTGCTGATGCCAATGGAGGGAGATTCACGACCAACAAGGAAATGATGTTTCCTTGAAGGAATCACGAGGGATATGGAAAAGGAATGGATATATATGAATAAGGGAATAAGAAACCAATGGTGGGGGTTACAAGGGTAATTGAGTGGGGGAATCAAACTTCCTTTGTTCATATCATGAAGCCATGGATTACCTATAAGCATGTATGGGACTCGTGATGATATGAGGGGAGGGGCACAAATGTCATACCAGGGGATCTAAATATAATGGGGGTACTCATATATGGGGAGATAGGGGGGATATTGATGCTGACATTGAGGGAGAAAGGCATCAACATGAATCTAGAGGCGACACATTGCATAATGCTTTGAACAAAGGTGACTAGGAATGTTGACACAAAATGAGACAATATACAATTTTCATAAGTTCCAAGGAGGATTGTTTTAAATGGTTTCCTTGACATATGGACATCGAATAGAGAGTGTTAAATAACACTCAAGTGTAATGAATTCACAGATACATGAACCCCTGAGAAAAGGGGGTGTTAAAAAGCATCGTTGTGCAATGGTTACCTAGGTGGGTGGCCACTTAAGAGATATAAACATGAAATAGAAGGGTATAAGTGTCCCATAAATTACCAAATGAGTTAATAAATGGATGATAACAGATGAAACCAATGGGGGGTAGGATGTTGGTGGCAATCTCCTTAATGTATGATGAATGGTGGAAAAAAAATGCAACTTTTGCAGTATGGATGGAACGGTGGGATCATGAGTGTGCATGGGCTAACCCTCTAAATGCATATGTCTCAGATCTATTGGAGAAGGAAAATATGGCCAATGTTATTCAATGAAAGTTGGGCTATCTTGGGTTATCAACCAGGGTGGGATGAGGCCAATATATCTATTCTCCTTAATGGTTTTTATGGCATAAAAGCTTGTGCAACCAGATCAACAAGTACAAATTGTGGATTGGAAAGGAAATTTTTTTTAACCATTTTCTAGTGTTCTTAGAAATAGAGGTTGACATTTCCAAGCCAAAATCACATTTTAAATTTAATCCATAAAGGTTTAAAGATGAATGGTTCCATGAGATAATAAAATCTCAATGAAAATCCTTCGATCCATCTATGGCATATCGACCTATTTTCAATTTATGTCCTAGAAGAAGAATATTAAGGAATTTGTAAATAAATGGGTAGTTGATCAATACAATAGGTGGTAGAATCATATTAAGGAGGCTAGGAGCATGATTGAATATATATTGAACAATTCTAGTGGGGGCTATCTTAGACAAAGAAAATCTACATGAATTATGAAATTTCGAGAACTAGAAGATTAAGCTCGTATGTGAGGAAGACTAAGGGCGGTGTATTAAAAGTAGAGCTACCTAGATTGTGGTTGGAGATCATAACACAAAGTTTTTTCATAACTCTGCCAACTTTCAAAAATATAAGAATACTATATGGTCCCTTTGTGATGATTTTGGAGGTGATGCATGCTCCTTCCATGAGCATGTGAATCTAAGAAAACTCAATTTCGGTAGTTTCTATAGAGCACTTGATCACAACTCCTTAGGGGATATTATGTTGTTTATTAACAAATATCCAAGATTTTTGGAGCATGGTGATGAGGAGGAAATATACAGGAGGTTAGTAAAATATTTTGTCATTGCAGTAATGGAGGAAAAAGAGTTCAATCTCCACTTAGGCATTCGTAAGAACGTATACTTCATGGAGGCTCTGAATGGAACCTATATACAAATTCACTAGTGACTCAAAGCACAAGTGGTCCAATCTTAGGAGATGAGTCTAAGATTCTTGTTGTAGAGTTTTTGACATGGCCCATGTATGATTGTATGCATCGAGCACCCAGTGGGGCTTCAAGGGTGTAGGGGCGGATCCCTAAAGGCATAAATTTCTAGACCCTTCTAGTGTATTTCAGTTCCTTCCAGAACTCTCATAAGTATAATATAAAAGGGAGTGATACCCTGGCATTGTAATATGAAAGAGATATAGAATAAAATAGTTTTTTTGTTGAGTTATAATAAAATACTGAAGTTGTCGTTACCATATAGTTTACATGCGTATAACAAGGTTAGTTTACATGCGTATAACAAGGTTTCCATGTAGAGTCTTATGTTCTATTGTTATTGTTGTTTGCTTCTTCTTCTTCTTATTTTATTTCTAACATCCAAGAGGATCCAAAGCCTAAAGGAGAAAATGAAAAAGAGAAGCAATGAAAGACCCTCATCTCTCTCAATGAAATTCCATCATCCTAGATTTTGATTCTGATAATTAAATCTAATATTAACCCTCAAGTCACCAGGTTCTCTTTCCATTCTGTCAATTTTCTTTCTATTTTGTAGGGACTCTTCAAACCCTCAAGGATTATAGGTTGTAGGCACACAGCTACTGCAAAATACCCTTTACTAGTCCTTCTTTTTGACATCATGTTTTGTATATATCATGATCAAATTGATAATAGAATCGATATAGTTTATATCAACTCCATTTTGGATCCTTGGAAAGACAAACTTATGTTGAAGATTATGTAATTTCATAATATATTCTTGTTATATTCTTATTGTACCTCCTTCTGGAAATATTCATATTGTAATTTATCATGGAAAACCCTAAAAGAATTCAAGTGAAAATAGTCAAGTCAACCCCACATAAATCACTGGGTAAAACTGCCCCAGTCACCCGAGTAAAATTGCGCCAACATTGTGTACATCTACCCCACTAAACTTGACCCAGCTAAAGGAAAATTCAACCAAAAAAGATAATATATAGGAGGGAGCACTTCTCATTTGAGACACATTCACTCACTCAAGTTCGCTAAAGAGAGAAGAACAAGTTTGTTAGAGAAGGAAGAGTAGTTGCTTTGTGGAGATATATTATCTTTGGGTTTTCTTATCTTGGTTATTCTCAAGATCTTTGTGCGAAAGAGCCTTAGGTCTTTGTTGTACTGAATTGACATTGTACTTGTTGATGCATCTATACTGAAGAAGTTTGTTGGTTTTTCTTCTCTTGAATGGTTTCCCAGAGGAGAAGTTTTGTGTCCTTGTGTTTACTATTGAATGCTTTTATTTCAATGATCCTTATGCATGTCATTATTACGATGTGATATTCTAAATGAATGAAAATCTAATATAATTACTTGTAAGTCAAATTTCCAACATGGTATCAGGGTTGTGATAAAATAATTCATTACAATAGTTGTAGTAGTTGCAACAGCTGCAACTGCCGAAGATTAGGGCTCCGTGTTTATATCCTTTCCATGTATAGATGAAGCTCGACCTTTGCATCATTGAACTTAACCTAGGAGGGCACATCTTTATGAGGAGGAAAATTCCAATTTTGTGGAGTTTCAATTTTGACCTAAAACTTATTGGGGTTAAGAACTAGGGCTCCATGTTTTAAGACCTTCTCTCCACCAATAAGGTTTGACCATAGAATTATACAAATTACCCTAGGAGGGCACACATTTATGTGGAGGAAGAATTTATATAAAAGAAATTTCATTTTTTACCTAGTTCCTATCAGAACAAGAAACTAGGGTTTCCAATTTTTTCCCATTCTGTCCACTGATCTAAGTGAAAAGAGGGTTGGCACAACTTGCCTTAGGGAGGCACATATTTCTAGTGGATTACATTCTCCATTGAAGAACTTTTATTTTTGACCCTCCTACTAGGGTTTCTAGAACAAGACTTGACAAGATGACAAGCACCACCAAGGTTGATGAGAAAATTAAAGGGGATGATAATTCTAGAGCATGGAAGAGTATGCTGAAAAAGAGATTGCAGAGCCAAAGGGATATCAACATAAGGCAAAGCACAAGAAGAATATATATTGGTAGCAAGAGAAGATAAGTTGGGTAATGATGATGATCAAGCACTAACAACTCATACAAAGAAAGATATGAGCATGAAGGAAGTTCATCCTTCAAAGAAGTCTCCAAAGTTTCAAAATTCTAAGAGGAATGAAAGAGATTACTCAAACATCATATGTTACAACTTCTAGAATATGGGAAATATCACAAAATATTGTCCTTGAGTAAAAGATTAGATCAATAAAGGAAGGAATACGAGACATCATGCTCATACCGCAGAAGATGATGAACCTGCTCAAAAGAAAACAAGAGAAGATCATTCAAGTGAGGAATATGTATTGTAATTATTGATTATAAGGATTCTCTCACAAGTTTTATTCAGTAGAATTCACCTCATAAGGTGATTCTTGGAGATGATTACCAATTTCATGTTAAATAGGTAGGAGAAGCCTCCTACAAAGTTGGATTCTGAAAAGTTATATGTACCTAATTTGAATAAGAACCTGCTATCCATTTCAACATTGGATGAGAAGGGATTTAGAGTTTCCTTCGTCATATGGCCAAAAGGAAATAGCATTGATGATGCAGTCGCGATTGGTGTTCAAGAAGAAGGGACACTCAGATTTAGCACTAGTACATAGTATCGAGTAAACTGTGTTCTAGAAGAATTGTTGATTTGAATTACAAAGCATTGTCGATTGTGAGCAAGATGGACACGTGTCCTCAGAATTAGACGATGGAGTAAGGAAGTGTATTATGCATGTTATAGTGAATGCATTAATATGGTTAGGATTGATGAACACTATACTCTTAATATGCATGTGATGGGTAAGTAGCCTATGCTATTGCACAACATTCCATGAAGCATTATTGCTTGTCTAGAATGAAACCTCTTTGTTGACATGTCGGGAGCAGTGCATGCTCTTGATAGTATGTTATGGTAGAGATGGAAGGCATATAGAAAGTTACCATATGCATACAAGATATGGATGAGTGGTGTGATGAATCATTAGCTAAAATGGTTACATGGCTTTGTGATTTATGCATTATCATTGAAATGTCAATATGAGTTGTTGATTATGGAATGTTACTAATCATATGAATGAATTTGTCTTGTAGGAAATATCGCGTGCTATGACCTATAATAGAAGGATGGTGAGACTTGTTGCAAATAACAAGTGATGAATGCTCAACAATGACCTTCAAATAAATTTATGAAATCAAGCAACTATAGAAGTACAAGCAAGGTTCATGGCTTATTTCATGAAGAGGGAGTCGATTATGACGAGATGTTTGCTCCAGTAGTTAGACACATTTCTATCAAATATTTAGTGATGGATATTACACTAGATAGATTTCAAAATCACTTTCTTGGATTGTGTAATTGAAGTAGAAGTGTATATCGAGCAAATCCCCAGGATTCAAGACTCTTGACAAAGAATAACATGTGTGCAGATTGAAGAAGGATTTGTACGACACCTAGGGCATTGTACGCCAAGACATAAAATTACATGATGAGATTGAGGATCACTTAGAGTGATGTAGATGTCAACCTTTTCTACAAGGTTTAAGATGGTTTCTTTCAGAGTATGAGAATCTCATAAATGGGTGTAAGTGGGAGCTTGTCGTAGAGTTTGAGATGGAGGATCTTCGTATCCAATGACTTTGAGAGAAAGGAGTTCATCTCAATATATGGGAGATGGCATAAATGAATACATAGAATATCAACATCAGAGAAGGCCACCAATCACTCTAGTACAAAATGTCTCAATTCATAGAGTACAAGACATTAAGATGTAGAGGAAGGATAATGCTCATTTACAAAATGAATGTAATACTTCACTCCAGAGGCAGTGATTACAACACAAATTGCATAAATAATTTGAGAGACATTATTACTTAGCCTCTATCCATGGAAAGGGTTGTTTGGATCGGTATCTCTGGGATATGCTCATATTGATACCATATGTCTCCCCTCACTAAGAGGAAGCAAATATCAAAGTTCGAGAATATTTGAATGATTCTTGGATTAAATATGTGGCAGAGACCATATGATATTTTTCTTAGTCAAGGAAACTACATAGTTGAGATCCTATAGAGATTCGATGTGATGGATTGTAAATCCATGCCTACACCGATGATGAAGAAATTGAAGTTATTGTGTGATACTTCTTCAAGATATAATGGATGCCACATTATATAGACATCTGATTGGTTCGTTGATGTACTTGACGAACACTATACCAGATATATGCTTTGCTGTGAACACTTTGAGTCAGTACATGGTTGAGCCAAGACGTGTTCACCTGATTGTGGAAAATCATGTGATGATGTACTTGAAGGGTACACTTGATTATGGACTCATATATGAGTAAGATCAAAATGTTATCCTGCAAGGCTATGTTGATTCATATTAGTCTGGTAGTGTCACAGACAGGAAGAGTACTTCAGGATGCTACTTTAGTTTGGGATCAAGCACGATTTCCTGGTTCAGTAGGAAGCAAACTAGTGTGGCACTCAGTACGACCAAGGCAAAGTATATTGAAACATGTTCAACTAGCAAGGAGTGTGGCTTCAGAAGTTACTTCTAGGGTTGTTTGATGTCAAGTTAGAGGCAACTTGATTTTTTTGTGACAACCAAAGTTGTGTGAAGTTGTTCGAGAAACAAGTGTTTCATGGAAAGTCCAAGAATATCAAGATCAGGTAACATTATATTAGAGATATGGTATAAATGGGAGCAATGAAGCTCTGGTATTTTGGGATGAATGAGTAGATAGCCGATGTGTTGACCAAGCCTCTATCGATAGTGAATTTTGAGTACTTCAGGGACAAGCTTGGCATGATGCAGAAAGATATCCCTTGTAAGAGGGAGGGCAGAGTTCGATATACGATTCAGGGGGTTGTAGGTGGATGGTGTGATAGAATTAGGTAGTCATTTATGGGCATGTATTACTAGTCTCTTTGATAACTTGAGAGAGTGACCAGCACATGATGACTGGAGAGAGAGTGACCATACTCATGATGAATGGAGAGCATGGCCATACTTTTGTATGTGTATACAGTCGAGTTGTGTATCCAGTTAGAGCTAGTATGTGTGTGCACTAGAGCAAGTAGCTGACTAATGATGACTAGAGAGAGTGACCATACTCCTGATGACTGGAGAGCATAACCATACTTTGTATGTGTACCTAGTAGAGTATGTGTATCCAATTGAGCTGTGTACCAGTGAACTGGAGAGAATAACTATCTCATGAGGATTGAAGAGCATGGATATACTTGCAATGGTTGGAGAGAGTGACTATACTTGTGATGACTAGAGAGAGTAACCATACTTGTAATGGTTGGAGAGAGTGACCATACTTCCGATGACTGGAGAGAGTGACCATACTTGCGATGGTTGGAGAGAGTGGCCATACTTAGTATCCATCCGAGTATGTGTATCTAGTTGAGTATGTGTATCTAGTCGAGTATGTGTATCCGAACGAGTATGTGTATCCAATCAAGCTATGTATCTTGGAGAGAGTGGCCATACTTAGTATCCATCTGAGTATGTGTATCCAATTGAGTATGTGTATCTAGTCAAGTATGTGTATCCAAACGAGTATGTGTATCCAATCAAGCTATGTATCTTGTTGATGCATGTGATTAGATTCCATGTGAACTAGATGAAGTCCTGTAACGGCATAATGTGCACTACTGACTTGCTGATGTGTTGTTATTGTGATGCCCCTTGATGTATGATCATGATTGATGCATGACTGAGATGATGGATTTCTCATAGAGAACTTCTAGTAATGTATATATTCAAGATATGTCACAAGTAAATGGTCATAGTACATAGTTGCAATTGCAATGATGATGACCGTGTCAGAATAATACCTTCCTTGTTAAGAGGGATTTTTTGAAGATTATGTAACTTTGGAAGATATTCTTGTTATATTATTATTTTAATTACTTTGGGAAATATTCATATTATAATTGATCATGTAAAACCCTAAAATAATTAAAGAGAAAATAGTCAAGTCGTCCCCACAAAAATCATTGGGTAAAACTGCTCTAGTCGCCGGGTAAAATTGCCTCAGCATTGGGTAAATATACCCCAATGAATCTAACCCAGTTAGTGGAAAATTTAACCAGAAAAGAGTATAAATAGGAGGGTTCACTCCTCATTTAAGACACACTCACTCACTCAAGTTCGCTAGAGAGAGAGAAGATCAAGTTTTCTAGAGAGAGAGAATAACAAGTTCGCTAGAGAAGGAAGAGTAGTTGCTTTGTGGAGATATCTTATTTTTAGGTTTTCTTATATTAGTTATTCTTAATATATTTGTGTGAAAGAGCATTAGCTCTTTGTTGTACTAAATTTACATTATACTTAATGACGAATATATACTAAAGAATTTTGTTGGGTTCTCTTCCCTTTAAGGGTTTCTTATAAGAGAATTTTTGTGTCCTTGTGTTTACTTTTTAATGTCTTTCTTTCAGTGATCCTTATGCATGCAATTATTATGATGTGATATGGTAAATGAATGAAAGTCTAATATTATTGCTTGTAAGTCAAAATTATAACTCCTTCAAGGTTATAGTACATTCTTAGTCTGCCATGTTTTGAATTTTATAAAGGTCAGACCAAGATGATCTACTCCTCATTGATGTAATATTTTTTGTATATTAATAGAAAATAATGTTGAATTACAAAAGAAAAAGTACAAAGAGCTAAAACAAAAGGTATCCTAAATATAATATATCCAATATATTTTGCAAATTAATCTATTAGAAAAATTGTTCTTAGTTATAGAAAAAAATTGTAATAATAATAGAAATAATTTCACTCTATATATTCAATGTTCCTCATTAGTTATAGTTGTTTGTTGAAACCGTACATGGCACTTATTGCATACTGAGGTACACAACACTTGTTGCATAATTCCTAGTGTCTAAAAATGTAATCCCACTTTCTCATCGACCACCACACTCTAGGGGGTGGTGAGAGGAAAGTGTATATTCCATCCTTCTTCAATAGGTATTTGTTAGATTCCATTCATTGTTATTTGGACTATCAAGGGAAACATTTCCATTTATTTAGAAAGTGATGCCATGTATTTTTAAAACAAATTTCCATTAAAGGTCAAATATGTAATGTCCCCATTTTGGAAATTTTATCAAAATGACCAATTCTTCAATTCTTTCACAATGCACTCAAATTCATCTTCTTACAACTCTAGTTATATGGATTCAATTGATTCCAAAATTCCTCCAATTGCTTTCAAACTTGGTGAGGAAGGTCCTGAGGGGTGATGGGACATATTAGCACATTTATCAGGCATATAATCAACTTTGTGAGGGGTGGTCTACCATTTTCAAGGGAATAAGTTTCAGGACAAGACTAGTCAATTTGGGAGGTGGAAATCCCCCTTGGGTCTTGGAACAAATCTCTTCACAACACTGTACAAACTTCACTAATGGTGGGTATGATACTTGGCTCTATTATCAGACATTAATTAAATTATATTTGAAGCATAATATGTGGTTTTGGGGTTGAATTGGTCTCTAAGATAACTCCATGAATTTACTAGTAGTTTTGAGGTTCCAACCCCCAATGGTAGATGACTCCAAATAGCTGCAAATGCTCTCGAATTGTACCAGAAGGTGTATGAGTGATATAATAACTTAATTATAATTTTCAAGGATGTACTATGGCCTTCCAATTACTTATACAAGTCTATATCAAATTCTGAATAAGATAAATGCTTTAACTAGCAATTTTGGGGCTCAAATCCATCCCGGCTAATTGTCGGAATGGCTTCCCAAATGTACAGAAACTCACTAAAATTATAAAATTGAATTAGGGGATGCATGGAAGACATTATTAGAGACTCATATGCATAACCAATCGAACTCCCATGGCTGTTATCACTTCCTTCAATCAGATATAAAAACTAGTTTTGGACCCTTAGGGAAACGAGATGTAGTTTGGTCCAAATGATATGAAATTCGACCCAATGGCCACAATTCTCAGTTACTAAACATGAAACCCGTAGTATACATTAATTACAGTTCATTCATTCATAAATCATCAATGGTGCACACATATATTCGATTCCATCAAGATTGCAAGAGTTTAAAACAAGGTATTGGGGAAATGGCACTATTTCTTCAATATTGGACAATAATACATGAGATATCTTGGCCTTTAGACCTGAGAGATTTCTGAAATTGAAATAAAAATAATTCACATCAGAATACAAAATACTGGAGCAAGAGAAGCTCCCTTAAAGATATGAATATCTCACCAAGTGCGCCTCACTCCATAGAGCTGAAATATGGTGAGAAAACTTGAAATGATGGAAGAAAAAGATGATATTGAGATGTCCATGAGCTTCCTATAGCTTGCACCTATAACTTATGACTCCATTGAATCTCCTTGAAAGACCTGAGTGGCTGTAATATCCCGAATTTTGGACCTAACACTTATAGGCATGTGCCTATTAATTATGATGATTATTTTGATGTTTTACTTTTATATTGGGTCGAAGACCCCAGTGCATATGAACATGGTGATTTTTTTTTATATATTGGGAAAAAGCCAATTATTGTTGATATATATATATATATGCTTGTTTGTGTTGGGCGTGGACCCTGGATCACATGATTGATGAGATGTTTTGTGTTAAGCTGGAAGCTCTGGAGCACTTGAGTGATTGATGATTTGTGTTGAGAAAGAAGCTTTGGAGCACTTGAGTGATTGATGATTTGTGTTGAGCGAGAAGCTCTGGAGCACATGAGTACTTACCTTTTTGCTGAGAGAGAGGCTCTAGAACACATGAAAAGATAATTGGAAGTGTTGGGCATAAGCCCTGGAGCCTTACATGTTGATGTTGAGCATAAGCTATGGAGCATCGGATCCTTGGCCATTGTATCCCTAGGTGTATCGCATAAGCACATCCTAGAATTACTGTTGAGCGAAGAGCTCTGGAATTGCAATGAATTGTAACTCCTTGTTAAATCGTTGAGTATGGGCTCTGGTAAGTGCTAGGGGTTACTAAAAAGAATTTAATAACTTCCGAGTGAATATGACTCGAAGAAAAATATTGATCTCATCATACTTATTTATAAGTGATTAAATGAAATTTCGAATTTTTGTATTCTCATCAAGTAGTGAAGAGATACCACATTATACGAGGGAAATACAACATGCAAGGATGTTTAGAGTTTCCTAGCCTAGTAGACCTAAACCATCTACCTACTTGACCTTAATGAAGAAGTGTCATTAAGTCTAGGGATCATGGTATATGATGCCCAAAGACAAATGTTAACAAGTGTTATATAATTGTGTACTTTATACATGGTATGTATAAAGAGTTAAATATAATCATAATATTAATGATGAAAGAAAAAGAAAAGCTCCATCCAATTATTATTTATTATGTAATTATAATAAATAGTCCAAAACCTAAAAAGTCTAACTAGGAACTAGAAGAAAGTTCCTAAGTTAAAATATTAATAATTAACCAAAGTAATTGAAAAGGGTTAAATCAAGAAACCAAGGTTTCTTGATTTAACTGTCCCTTTGACTGAAAAGTCTATCTATAAAGACTCAAGCCAAGGAAAGGATTGGGGTTCTAATATATCATTAGAGGAGTCATTTTCTTCCTATTTCGCTCTCAAGAAATTCTTGGAAAACATTTTCCTGGAAGGAAAAAGGAGAACTGACCCAGATCTGATATATCAGATAGGAAACCCTACCTTAGGAGCTCTAAGCTACTTGCATGTTGGATTCCATCTCGGGGGGATACAGATTTAAACCAGGAACAGTTCTGGGTCATGGTTGGGTGGAACGTGGTAGTTCTCAAGTGATTTGGTCATAAAAAATAGAGGTCAGATCTATCTTGAATTGTTAATGCTGGTTATTTGAGTGTGCAGGTTCAGCCATTAACAGAGCTTCAATCTATAGGTATGGATCCCTAGAATGTCTATTCTACTTTCCTAGAATAAATGCTAGCTATGTTAGGTAAATGATTTCTTTGCATTTTCTAACCCAATGTATATGTTTCTCTATTTTAAACCAACTAGGGTTTGCATCTTAAAATATTAACCCTAGGCTGTAAGTGATTACGTATACCAGGTTATCCAAGGTTTATTTATTGGTTTAGTTTTGCAAGTTCAATTTATTTACTAATGTTCAACAAGGGTTCTACACCCTAGTTTAATTTCTGTAGTAGTATTATTGATAAAACTGGGTTTTGTACAACTAGGTTATTTCAGACCTGTTATTATTGTTCACTTAGTCTTTATATACTCTACTGACATATTCCATTTGTCAGTAAAGACATGTTATAGATTTAAATAGATTAATCTTAGAATTAGGCTCTAAATACATGTAGGTATAACTCACAATCTATATAACCTAAGGTACTATCTACAAACTGAACTACTATGTATATATATAAACATATATAGACATCAAACATAAACAAATCAAAATACTATCTATAAGAATTCTACATTAAGATCTAAGATAAATAAACCATTAAAAGACCTTTCAAGGTCTATACATTAAATACCTGCTAAATAGTAAAACATTCCATTTAAAAATACATCATCATAAATAAACGAATAGAGTAAGCATTGTGACTATCCATTTGGTCCAAGATCGAATCTTTGTTCACATGTATAAAATCCATAGTCCTAACTAAACCATATCATAATCGCATGCATAAATCTTTTAAAGGACCATCATAACTATTGCTTATAATTACACCAAGTAAAACATTTAAAAACAAATTATAAAGAACTCTGTAATTATAAATAGAGGTCATGAATTCAACCCCTGCGGGCATTCAAACCCAAGTCGTAGACCTCAATCAACAACCATATCATATATGCTTAACATTAACCAAATACATAACTCAACAGACATTCCTTATAACGAATTAACCATTATATCATACACAGGAATCGATTCATGTATTAAAAATATCGAAATCGTATTACAAACCACAGTAATTACAATGGGAACATGAACTGAATCCTGTGGGCATACAAGCCCAACTCTCATCTATAAATTATAAATACAACTCATACATTACCCATGAATAGGATTCAAACCCTGTGGGTATTGTTTACCAAGGCCACGCTATACATACAACGTATGTGATATTCACTAATAAACTCAATATTATTACAATAACAACCCAATACATTAACTATAGCAATTCATGAGGCTTATGCTTCTGCCCTTGCTCTATAAGCACAGCCTTGGCCTTAAAATCTAAACTACACAGAGTATCTTTTAAAAGTATAACTATAAAAACGAAGGCCATCAAGGGCTTGCACCCTGGGCTCACTTATAATCCACGTTATTTTTCCAAACCAACGAAATCATAAACAGTGAAAGAACCATCAGAAGCTATGCGCATCATTCACCCAAGCCACGGATTACCAAATAAAATACACAGTATGGATATAAACAACAAACTAACACTGTTAACGATTTCACCCCACACGCTAATCAACGAAGTATAAACAGTAATGAAATCCATTTGGAGCTGTCACAACCACTAAGGGAAAGGCTCATGCCACCTATGACATGGAATTTACCCACGCTGTCAAGTATTTACAGTAAAGATCCAAATAACATCATTCTACACAGACCATCAAGTAAGTCGAAATGCCACTTACAAACCCACTGTAACAAACGAATAGCACAGTATAAAATTCATCAACAACCACAGCATATTGTAATAACCATTACAAGGATATAAAATAGTATATATATCTATATGCCCATTATTTCCAAAGAATATTATTTACACAATCGCCATTAAAGACCAAAAATGAAGCTTATACTGTCGCGCCATGGGCTTGGCACCATTGCAAGCAATGGTGCTTCCAGGATGGAAACCCCCAAAGTAAGATTCGAATTTACATAAAATTATACACAGAGCCCGAAGGACTTTAATATTGTCATCATGGCTTAAACACCTCAACAAAATTATAAAACCCATTTTTGTTCATCACAAGCCCGAAGGCAAATTCAAAACCCCACAGAGAAGCCCAAAACCAAACGACGAAACAAAACGCAGACAGGATGAGAGACAACAAGCATAGGCTTGTTGGAAAGGCTTACCTTGCACCTTGGTTCCATAGTCAAGCCAACGATAGAGTTTGAGCCACGCTGCTCTTCACCATACTTCAGCACCTGCAAACAACAAGCGAAACTGGAAGTGAGAAGTATGGAAACAATGAGAGCCATAAACCAAAATGAATTGCAGACATAAAAACCCAGAACGAAGCATACCTTGAAGTCTGGAGGTCACCTCCATTTTCCCTGCACAGAGCCAAGACAAAAAACCCCAAATGACAAAGTGAAATGACAAAACCATCATGAGCCAAGCCTAAGTTTGGGCTACCATGAAAACGAAGGTGCATTAATGACACCAGCTGGTTTCCAATATCAAAGCAAAAACCCACTTTGCCATAGTTTGATATCGTTTCCAAACTGTATTCTCCACTACCATGCAAATCGTTGAACCCAAACGTATATGGTTCAACCATATGGTATGTTTTCCAGCCTTTAACATATTACAAGGTTTATTATATAGCAAGGTTATGTTTAGTGCATAGTCCATGCATAGTATGTGCTAGTCCAAGGTTTAAGCCACAAGGCATAAAGTATATAGATACTATATAAACCATAGTCTTGAAGCCTTAATACAATGCGATTCCCTAAGCTTAATGCTTAGTAAATATGGCATATAAAATATGCCATGTTAGTAATTAAAATTTATAAATATCAAAGGTCTGGTCTTTAAGCCAAGCACATAATCTGCAATTAAGAAAAACATAGGATATGTTAATAGTTTTAATAAAATAAACGTAGAACGTAAAATATACTAAGATGTAAATGACGAAATATAAACCATAATGAAGTATAAGTAGTACATAGGAAATTTAGTTGTGATAGCTAAATTGACGAAGATAACATTTACCATGTTATAAATCTGAGTCGATAAGGAACTGTAGAAACAAGCAGTAGGTCTTTTAGGATAAAGATATTCAATGCTTTTTAAATAAGACTCCGTCGCAAAGTATGAGTTGCATGTGAATTAAAAGAGGTGCCTTAGTTTGAAGAACTAAGTAAGCCTGCAAACAAGTAAACACCTTTACCTCTCAGACCTTCATGGGAGAACGAGTCTTGCCACTCCGCCCACTTTGTTTCCACAAACAAAGTTAAGTTAGGACTTTATAGATAACAAGTAAGACTATGCAGAAAGGATGAAGCATTTAATCAAGTAACGACACATACACGACATATGTATAACCCTAAGAACTAAGCAATAAACAACAGTACGACATCGTAAGGAAAATACATTAATAATAACAACTGAAAATAAAAAGGATAGACCATAAGAACAACTTATGAGTAAATAATGGTACATGTAGTGTACGATATATTTCCACAAGTCAAATAATGTTCCGTATAGGTAGTATTTACTGGCCTAATAATTTTTTATTTTTTAGTTTTTCGATTTTTGGGGACATTACAAGTGGTATCATAGCCCAGTTTCAATACTAAGAGACCTATGGGCGCACCAAGCATTTACTGCAAGGAAAATAAAGTATGAAATTAAATTTGTTACAAATATAAAATTTTTCTGTTATTTAAATTTTTTGAAAATTCAGGAAAATTTTACTAAACACTTCAGTTTATGAACACTAAGGAAGATAACAGCCAACAAGGAAGGATGAACACCCCGACCCCAGAAGGAGAACTGGTGGTGGAGCTAAATTCTGATATTTTGAAGACTATACATAGTCTTCAAGCATAATTGCGAAGTCTTAGAGAAGACAGTTTGAATGAAAGAAAGAAACAACAAGTTATAAATGAAGCATTACTAAGAAATATGACGAGAGGCAGCCCGCAGGGTAAACCTACCCAGTCCACAAACAGTTCGAAAAGAGAACCTTACCATAAATGGGCCAGTAGCCCAAGAGAAGGAGAAAAAGAGGAACGTACCCCTGAAGCACCGAAAGGAGATCATCACAATCCTTCCAGTGATGACTCTCTTTCTCCTCAAATAAAGAAACAAAGAAGCAATGACAGTCTTCAGGGGGATTTTAGAAAAATAAGAGGCCCGACCTATGAAGGTGAAGTAAACACTAGGGAGAAGGCTGAAGAGTGGCTGCTGGGCATGAGTAAATACTTTCAGGTTCATAACTACTCAAGTCAGATGAAGGCTCATCTTTCCATCTATAACTTGAATGGCAAGGTAGCCAGATGGCGGAGAGATTTAAAACACACCAAGAAAGATGAGCTAAGAGAAATATGCAGGGATACTTTTCGAAAACTTTTCCAAGAGAAATATATGTCGGAAAGGTTCTTCGACAAAAAAGTGAAATAGTTTCACGAAATACGCATGGGATCTATGACTATGGACGTGTTTATTAACAGATTTCTAGATCTGTTGCATTACATACCATACATCAAAGAAGAAAAGGTAAAGATCCAGTAGTTCCTAGGATGTCTTCCTCCCAGTTTTCAGGACATGATTGAATTTGACATGCCTAAGACCTTGGATACCATGCTGCACAAAGCTAGGCTCTATTATGAGCATGGACAACTAAGGCGGGAGAACATGAACTGAAACCGAGACAAGTCTAAGAACTTCTCTAATAACCGCAAACCTGGGTCCAACCCACAGCCATACAGAAAGCAGAATAACAACTTTCAAGTGAACAAGAACTTTAATAAATCTGGTACAGAGCCTTATATACTAGCTGCTAATGTTAACAAGCCAGTAGCAAGTGGAGCCAATGCTACCCTGCTATAGGTCAAGTGCTGGAAATGCAGCGGGCCTCATTATGCCCAAGATTGTAAGAACAAGACCAATGGGGTCTTGCACAACTTATAAGAGGAAGAAACTATTAAGGACATAGCTAGAACACTGCGGATCTATGTAGCATTGGATGGCCAATAGGTAGATCATCAAGCTACAATGGTTGAGATAGAAGGTAAGATCTTGAACACATCTATTTCAATACTTATTGATCCCGGTGCTTGTTGAAGCTATGTTTCACCTAAAATAGTTGATAAATGCAAATTAGGAAAATTAAAACATGATAAACCTTGGTTGGTTCAGTTGGCCACAGGTACAAAACGAAAGGTTTCAGAAATTGTTAAAGAATGTGAGGCAAACCTGAACATCCTACCTTTAGGATCGTATGATGTACTTATCGGCATGGACTGGCTAGAACAACACCATTTCATGCTCGATTTCTTGCACAAGTCTATCTTGTGTACTGATAGCCTAGGGAACCAAGTGAAGGTTCAGGGAATTCCAAAGAAAGTTTATGTAAGGCAAATATCTGCCTTACAAGCAAAGAAATGCGTTAGGAAAGGCTGCAAGTTGTTTGCAATAAACATCCGAGACATAGAGTATGATAGAGAGAAATGCATATAAGACTTAACCGTTGTTAAAGAATTCAAGGATGTGTTTCCCGAGGAAATCCCAGGATTACCTCCAAAACAAGACCTAGAATTTTCCATTAAGCTGACCCCCGGATCAGTTTCGGCTTCCAAAGCCCCTTACCGCATGAGTGCACCTGAGTTAGTGGAGCTCAAACTACAGCTGCAGGAATTGATAGAGAAAGGGTATATCCAACCCAGTGTGTCTCCTTGGGGAGCACTGATATTGTTCATAAAGAAGAAGGATGGTATGATGCGGATGTGCATCGATTACTGTCTGTTGAACAAAATGACTATCCAGAACTGTTATCCACTCCCTAGGATCGATGACTTGTTCGATCAGGTGGGAGGAGCCAGAATATTTTCAAATATTGACGCGCGATCTGGGTACCATTAGGTACGGATTCACGATGAGGATATTCACAAAACCACCTTTCGTACAAGGTACGGGCACTACGAGTTTGTAGTGATGCCGTTCGGGTTTACCAATGCACCCACAAACTTTATGTGTATGATGAACAACATATTCAGTAGGTATCTGGATAAGTTTGTCTTGGTATTTATAGAAGAAATACTAGTTTATTCGAATAATAAAGAAGAACACAAAGAACACCTTCACGTAGTACTACAAATGTTGAGAGAACACCAACTTTATGCTAAGTTTAATAAATGTGATTTTTACAAACCACACTATACAGTATCTAGGTCATATTATCTCTGAGACTAGGATAACTGTGGACCTGGAAAAGATTAAAGCCATAAAGGATTGGCCTACCCCTACTAGTGTCACTGACATTAGGTCCTTTTTGGGATTAGCTGGATATTATCGAAAGTTCATTGAGAACTTCTCGAGAATCGCTTGCCCCATGACCACTTTGCAGAAGAAAGCAAGTAAGTACTTATGGACCGCTAAGTGTGAAGAAAGTTTTCAAAAGCTTAAGCAGCTTTTGATGACCGCGCCATTGTTACGAATTGCGGATCTCGATGGGGATTTCGTTGTTCGCACGGATGCAAGCAAGGAAGGACTTGGAGGAGTCCTCTTGCAGAAGGATCATGGGATATGTTATGAATCGTAGAAGTTAAAAGAGCATGAGAAAAATTACCCTATGCACAATCTTGAGTTAGCTGCCATCATCCATGCTTTGAGGATGTGGAGGCACTACCTCATGGGAAGGAAGTTCATTCTGAAGACAGACAATATGAGTCTGAAATAGTTATTTGATCAACCAGATCTAAATGCAAGGCAATCTAGGTGGTTGGCTTTCCTTAGCGAGTACAATTTCGAGCTGAAGCACATTAAGGGCAAAGAGAATAAGGTTGCCGATGCTTTTAGTCGACGAACTCATATGATATATGAGGTGAATTTGAGTCAAAACGATGCATATTTGCATGAAAGGATTAGAGCAGCCAACGGAGTTGACCCCTTCTATGTGGAAATCCTCAAGAAATTCAAGGAGGACAGGTTGTTTCAACAACAAAAAGAATACAAGGTAGATGAATCCAGACTGCTATGGTCTAGGGATCATTTGTATGTTCCAGAAGGAGGGTACCTTCAGTCTAGCATCCTCATGGAATTTCATTGGGAACCCTACTTCGGGCACCCGAGATATCAAAAGATGATATCTACCATCAAGAGACACTTTTTTTGGCCTAAGTTAAAGGCCATTGCAATGTTTATTGCGAAATGTCAGTTATTCAAAGCCGAGCATTAGTATCCTGTGGGATTGTTGCAACCATTACCCATTCCAGAATGGAAATGGAAGGTCATTAGTATGGATTTCATCACTGGTTTACCAAAAAGTAAGAAGCAAAATGATTCTATTTTTGTGGTCATCGACAAGTTGTCGAAAGCAACATACTTCATTCCTGTGAAGTCGACCTACAAAGCAGTAAACATTGCTGATATATTCTTGAAAGAGATATTTAGATTGCATGGGATACCCAAGGAAATTATCTTGGATTACGATGTTAAGTTTACAGGAAACTTTTGGAGATATTTATTCTCTGGTTTGGAGACACAGTTGAACTTTAGCACTGCATATCACTCGCAGAAAGATGGGCAGACAGAAATAGTAAACCAAATTGTTGAGGACATGCTTCAAATGTATTTCATGAAAAACCCCACGAAGTGGGAGGATTACTTGCACCTTGTAGAGTTTGCTTATAACAATGTTTATCAGACTTCTGCCAAGATGAGTCCCTTTGAGGTACTCTATGGTCAGAAGTGTAGAACACCGGTTACTTGGGATAGCCCAGTGGATCGACTCATGTTAGGGCCTAAATTGTTGATGGACTTGAAACAATTGGTTACCAAGGTCTAGGTGAACCTTAAAGAAGCACAAGACCGCCAGAAAAGTTATGCGGATCGAAAAAGAAAAGGTAAGGACTTTCAAATAGGCGATCATGTTTACTTGAAAGTAAAAGCCAAACGAAGCTCGTTGAGCTTGGGTAGGTGTGGTAAGTTAGCACCTAGATTTTGGGGACCTTTTGAAATACTGGCCAAGAAAGGGCCAGTGGCATATGAAATAGCGTTACCCACGCATGTAATAGTCCATAATGTTTTCCATGCATCTTTGTTAAAGAAATATGTTTATGATACTAAACATGTTGTTGATTGGTCCCTGTTACAGGTGGAACCTGAAGGGGAGTTTTCCCCTGAGCCTACTCATATACTGGACAAGAGAAAGGTGCAACTTCGAAAGTGCACCGTAGTCCAGTTGAAAGTGAAATGGAAGCACTTTGAGGCTGATGATGCTTCTTAGGAGAATGAAGCCACCATGAGAAAGGCTTACCTCGCCTTGTTTCATGATGTCATTCCGAGTCCCTAGAACACCAAGGATGATGTTGTTCTAAGTGGGGAGGGATGTAATATCCTGAATTTTGGACCTAACACTTATAGGCATGTGCCTAGTAATTATGATGATTATCTTGATGTTTTATTTTTATATTAGGTCGAATACCCTAGTGCATATGAACATGATGATTTGTTTTATATATTGGACGTAAGCCAATTATTGTTGATATATATATACTTGTTTGTGTTGGGTGTGGACCCTGGAGCACATGATTGATGAGATGTTTTGTGTTGAGGGGGAAGCTCTAGAGAACTTGAGTGATTGATGATTTGTGTTGAGCAGGAAGCTTTGGAGCACTTGAGTGATTGATGATTTGTGTTGAGAAAGAATCTCTAGAGCACATGAGTACTTACCTTTGTGTTGAGCAAGAAGCTCTGGAACACATGAAAATATAATTGGAATTGTTGGGCATAAGCCCTAGATCCTTCCATGTTGATGTTGAGCATAAGCTCTAGAGCATTGGATCCTTGGCCATTGTATCCCTAGGTGTATTGTACAAGTACGTCCTAGCATTAGTGTTGAGCAAAGAGCTCTGGAATTGCACTGAATTGTAACTCCCTATTAAAGCATTGAGTATGGGCTCTGGTAAGCGCTAGGGGTTACTGAAAATATTTTAATAACTTCTGAGTGAAAATGACTCGAAGAAAAATATTGATCTCATCATACTTATTTATAAGTGATTAAATGAAATTTCAAATTTCTGTATTCTCATCAAGTACTGAAGAGATACCACGTTATACGAGGGAAATTCAACATGCAAGGATGTTTAGAGTTTCCTAGCCTAGTAGACCTAAACCATCTACCTACTTGACCTTCATGAAGACGTGTCATTAAGTCTAGGGATCATGGTATATGATGCCCAAAGACAAATGTTAACAAGTTTAATATTATTATGTACTTTATACATGGAATGTATAAAGAGTTGAATATAATTATAATATTAATGATGAAAGAAAAAGAAAAGCTCCATCCAATTATTATTTATTATGTAAAGATAATAAATAGTCCAAAACCTAAAAAGTCTAACTAGGAACTAGCCTGAAAGTTCCTATGTTAAAATATTAATAATTAACCAAAGTAATTGAAAAGGGTTAAATCAAGAAACCAAGGTTTCTTGATTTAACTATCCCTTTGACTGAAAAGTCTGTCTATAAATAATCAAGCCAAGGAAAGGCTTGGGGTTCTGATCTATCATTAGAGGAGTCATTTTCTTCCTGTTTCTCTCTCAAGAAATTCTTGGAGAACATTTTCCTGGAAGGAAATAGGAGAACTGACCCAGATCTGATTTACCAGATAGGAAACCCTACCTTAGGAGCTCTAAGCTACTTGCATGTTGGAGTCTAGCTTGGGGGGATCCGGATTTAAACTAGGAACGGTTTCGGGTTATGGTTGGGTGGAACGTGGTAGTTCCCAAGTGATTTGGTCATTAAAAACAAAGTTCAGATCTGTCTTGAATTGTTAATGCTGGTTATTTGAGTGTGCAGGTTCAACCATTAATAGAGCTTCAATCTATAGGTATGAAGCCCTAGACTGTCTATTCTACTTTCCTAGAATAAATGTTATCTATGTTACGTAAATGATTTCTTTTCATTTCCTAACCCAATGTATACGTTTCTTTGTTTTAAAACTACTAGGGTTTGCGTCTTAAAATATTAACCCTAGGCTGTAAGTGATTACCTCCAGGTTATCCAGGGTTTATTTATTGGTTTAGTTCTGCAAGTTCAATTTATTTACTAATTTTCATCAAGGGTTCTACACCCTAGTTTAATTTTTGTATTAGTATTATTGATAAAACTAGGTTATGCACAAACTAGGTTATTTCAGACCTGCTATTATTGTTCACTTAGTCTTTATATACTCTACTGACTTATTCCATTTGTCAGTAGAGACATGTTATAGATTTAAATAGATTAATCTTAGAAGTAGGCTCTAAATACATTTAGGTATAACTTACAATCTATATAACCTAAGATACTATCTACAAACTGAACTACTATGTATATATATAAACATATATAGACATCAAACATAAACAAATCAAAATACTATCTATAAGAATTCGACATTAAGATCTAAGATAAATAAACCATTAAAAGACCTTTCAAGGTATGTACATTAAATACCTGCTAAATAGTAAAACATTCCATTTAAAAATACATCATCATAAATAAACGAACAGAGTAAGCATTGTGACTATCCATTTGGTCCAAGATCGAATCTTTGTTCACATGTATAAAATCCACTGTCCTAACTAAACCATATCATAACTTTTGCTTATAATTACACCAAGTAAAACATTTAAAAACAAATTATAAAGAACTCTGTAATTATAAACAAATGTCACAACTTCGACCCCTACGGGCATTCAAACCCAAGTCGCGGACCTCAATCAACAACGATATCATATATGCTTAACATTAACCAAATACATAACTCAACAAACATTCCTTATAATGAATTAAACGTTATATCATACACAGGAATCAATTCATGTATTAAAAATATCGAAATCGTATTACAAACCACAGTAATTACAATGGGAACATGAATCGAATCCTGTGGGCATACAAGCCCAACTCTCATATATAAATTATAAATATAACTCATACATTACCCACGAACAGGATTCAAACCCTGTGGGTATTGTTTACCAAGGCCACACTATACATATAGTGTATGCGGGCTTCATTAATAAACTCAATATTATTACAATAACAACCCAATACATTAGCTACAACAAGTCGTGAGGCATATTATTCTGCCCTTGCTTTGTAAGCACAGCCTCGGCCTTAACATCTAAACTACACAGAGTCTCTTTTAAAAGTATAACTACAACAACGAAGGCCATCAAGGGATTGCACCCTAGGCTCACTTATAATCCACGTTATTTTTCGAAACCAACAAAATCATAAACAATAAAAGAACCATTTGAATCTATGTGCATCATTCACCCAAGCCACAACTTACCAAATAAAATACATAGTATGGATAGAAACAACAAACTAACTATGTTAATGATTTCACCCCACACGCTAATCAACGAAGTATAAACAGTAATGAAATCCATTTGGAGCCATCGCAGCCACTAAGGGAAAGGCTCATGCCACCTACGACATGGCCTTTACCCACACTGTCAAGTATTTATAGTAAAGATCCAAATAACATCATTCTACACAAACCATCAACTAAGGCGAAACGCCACTTACAAACTCGCCGTAACAAATAAATAGCGTAGTATAAAATTCATCAACAACCACAACATTTTGTAATAACCATTACAAGTATATAAAACAGTATATATATCTATATGCCCATTATTTCCAAAGAATCTTATTCACACAGTCACCATTAAAGACAAAAAATGAAGCTTATACTGTCGCGCCATGGGCTTGGAAACATTGCAAGCAATGGTGCTTCCCAGGCTAGAAACCCCCAAAGCAAGATTCAAATTTACATGAACTTATACACAGAGCCTGAAGGACTTTAAGATTTGCATCATGGCTTAAACACCTCAAAAAAATTATAAAACCCAAGTCTGTTCATCACAAGCTTGAAGGCGAATTCAAAACCCCACAGAGAAGCCCCAAACCAAATGACAAAACAAAACGCAGACAAGACGAGAGACAACAAGCATAGGCTTGTTGGAAAGGCTTACCTTGCACCTTGGCTCCACAGTGAAGCCAATGACAGAGTTTGACCCACGCTTATCTTCACCATACTTCGGCACCTGCAAACACCAAGCAAAACTGGAAGTGAGAAGTACGGCAACGATGAGATCCATAAACCAAAACTAATTGCAAACACAAAAAACCCAGAATGAAGCATACCTTGAAGTCTGTAGGTCTCCTCCAGTTTCCCTGCGTAGAGCGAAGACAAAAATCCCAAATGACAAAACCATCATGAGCCAAGCCTAAGTTTGGGCTACCACAAAAACTAAGGTGCATTAATGGCACCAGCTGGTTTCCAATATCAAAGCCAAAAACCCACTTTTCCATAGTTTGGTATCATTTCCAAACGATAGTCTCCACTACCATGCAAGTCATTGAACCCCAACATATATGGTTCAACCATATGGTATGTTCGCCACCCTTTAACATATTACAAGGTTTATTATATAGCAAGGTTATGTTTAGTGCATAGTCCATGTATAGTATGCGCTAGTCCAAGGTTTAAGCCACAAGGAATAAAGTATATAGATACCGTATAAACCATAGGCTTGAAGCCTTAATACAATGTGCTTCCCTAAGCGTAATGCTTAGTAAACATGGCATATAAAATATGCCATGTTAGTAATTAAAATTTATAAATATCAACGGTCTGGTCTTTAAGCCAAGCACATAACTCGCAATTAAGAAAAACATAGGATATGATAATAGTTTTAATAAAATAAACGTAGAATGTAAAATATACTAAGATGTAAATGACGAAATATAAACCATAATGAAGTATAAGTAGTACACAGTAAATTTAGCTATGATAGCTAAATTGACGAAGATACCACTTACCATGTTATAAATCTGAGTCGGTAAGGAACCATAGAAACAAGCAATAAGTCTTTTAGGATCAAGATATTCAGTGCTTTTTAAATAAGAATTCATCACAAAGTATGAGCTGCATGTGAAGTAAAAGAGGCGCCTTAGTTCTAAGAACTAGGTAAGCCTGCAAACAAGTAAACACCTTTACCTGTCAAAACCGTCATGGGAGAACGAGTCCCGCCTCTTCGCCCACTTTGTTTCCACAAACAAAGTTAAGTTAAGACTTTATAGATAACAAGTAAGACTATGCAGAAAGGATGAAGCATTTAATCAAGTAACGACACATACGTGACATATGTATAACCCTCAAAACTAAGCAGTAAACAACAGTACAACATCGTAAGGAAAATACATTAATAATAATGACTGAAAGTAAAAGGATAGAACATAAGAACAACTTCTAAGTAAACAGTGGTACATGTAGTGTACGATATATTTCCGCAAGTGAACTAATGTTCTGTATAGGCAGTATTTACTAGCCTAATAAAAAAATTTATTTTCGATTTTTGGGGACATTACAGTGGCCTTTCCAAATCACCAATGAGGATGGGAGTCTTTCACCCTCGAAATTGGTTAAGGCAAGGAACTAGTCATCCACTAGCTCTCTCTTCACAAACCCAAATTCATCAAATGATCAAAAAGCTTCTTCTCATGACTTATCCCTATATTTTATAAACATTATTGGTCTTCTAAGGTTCCAAATACATCCATAAACCAAAGCCAAGTCGAATTGGTGTGGTTTCTTGTTGATTGCATGGGCAGACCCGGGTTTACTATAATTAATCAACAATACCCCAAACTCACTGGCCCTTTCGGCGACAGACCGCGAAGCGATCTGAAGTCTCACCCGAAGTGAATCTA
>LPNX011100007.1:0-11197 GCA_001517045.1 Pseudotsuga menziesii
GGACAGAAAAGGAAGCGGCTCCCAGTACCCATGATCAACGCCGGGAAGCGTGGAAGACCGCAGAGAGCTGTGGTGTGACAGAAAGTGGTAGTTTGAGTACAGATAGACCAACTGTCACAGTTAGGGTTTTTGGGTTACTGTTGGGACAGGCCCACAGTGTTGTAATGGAGAGACCTTCGGGCCGCCTATAAAGGGATGTATTTTGTATTGTAAAAGGTTAGCCAGTTAACCATTGAGTCATTTTAGCTAGTCATACAATTAGAGAGTCAGTTGATCTGTTAGCTCATAGACACTCGCGCTCTGGTTCTATATTCAGTCTATAGTATCTTACTGTAACTAGTAGCTGGCTCGTAGGAGTATGTATGTAACAATCCATAGGGATTGATAGAGAGAGAGAGAGAGAGAATATTGTAAGAAGGCAATATAGAGATAGAGAAGAGATCTAGGAGAGAAGGGCTCCAGGCAGTGAGTGCGGAGTTACCCAGAAGATCTCTAGCTGCACATAGGTTGCAGCAGAACTGTGTACTCTCTCCAGATATAATAAAACAAGTTTTGTGGATGTAGCTTCTACCCTGGAAGTGAACCACGTAAAACTAGTGTGTGATGTGATTATTTCATGTCATTGTGTTTTACTTAGTTGATATCTATTATATGTTACATGAATGTTGTATATCAGTTATCAAATGTTTGTATGTCGATGTCCTCATTCTGTTACAGCATTGTTAAAGGTTAAAGGTGAATTTACATGTATCAAGTGTCTGCCGATGAGTTTATCAGCGCTTGTTTCACACAGTCTTAAATCCCTCTGCTAAAGTGTTTCGAGAATACTTATTCAGCCAGTCAAGTATAAGTTGAGATAGAGTGCGTTGAACCGAGGAAGTTCAATCCAGAGTGTTTAATACCTTGTTGAAATTTAACCAAGTCAGTCCACCCAGTGAGATAGCCTTTGGACCACGAGGGTCGCAGTGGGCTGTACTATAGAAGATATTGCGTTGGCAGTAGGTGATATTGCATCGTCAGAGGAGCTACGGTGTGAGATATCGCTGGTCGCGGGTTAAGAGGAAGAGAGGGTTGCACATCGCCAGAGTCGCTGCGATGCGATAGGAGTCCTTCCCCTGTCAGAACCCGCGAGTGAGAGAGAGACGCGCATCGCAGAGAGATCTCGTTGGCTAAGAGAAGCAGCGAGACCCCAGGATTCTACAGAACCTGGTTAAGGACACCTGAGTCTTTGGCCAACCCATAAGATCACTTCGGGTGAGACTTCAGGCCATTTTGCGGTCTGTTGCGGAAAGGGCCAGTGAGCTAGGGGTATTGTTGACATATATATAATAGTAAAACCTGGGTCTGCCTAGAGAGTCAACAAATGGTTCTGTTGCCGGCTTTGAACAAATTAAGAGCTAATGTTCTATTGGAATCCTTCTAGAGACGAAGTCAACCGGTGGCTTGTGTCTAACGAGAAAGAGTTTGCTGCACAAGAAAACAAGAGTCCTAGACTAAGTACAGAGGACTGGTTGCAAAAATATATCTACACAGACCTACACACGATATTTTTTACGACCTATGGAAATGAGTTGTACGACTGGTTATCAAAGCTGACTAGTCAGGATATATTCAGAAAGAAAAGAAACATCATGTGGACACCGGAGCTTATTCACACCGTGAAGAGCATAGACAATCCCATTACACGAGCAGTCGACTTCTGGCTTGCAAGTGTGCTAGAAGGCTTTGTTACAGATTTTGCAGTTGAACAAACAAAAAGTTTCAGTGAGGCTAAGCGGTACTTCTTCAAAGGATATCACGGTAAGTACCTAAAATCTTTAAACTTGTCCATTAAGATGTTATTATATGAAAAAGGCGTAATGGATATAGTTTTCGACCAGTAAGCTAAGAAAGTGTGATGTCACAAGAGTTTGAGAGTGATCTTTATGATATTGGATGTACACGTAGTGGCAAGAAATATAAAGTAGATTTCAACTCTTCCATATTTGAAAACAGTTCAGGTAATACTAGACAGCAGAGTCATAGTAATACAGAAAGAATAGAAGGGGGTATCCCTTACCACCTTTATACCCCACAGAAAACAGTCGGGACTCAGAACAATCCCGTAGCAACTCCAACTAGTAGTTCACCCGCAGCACATCCTACCGCTACATCACCTCCATCTACACTGCCAAGTGGTAGTAACACAGCAAATAAGCATCCACCACGTAGAGATAGAATGGGGGATGACATGAAGTTACCTACCTTTAAGGGTACAGGGGCAGAAGACCCAGAGCAGCACTGGTTTCTATGTGAAGCCGTGTGGACCATTAAGTAAATCCATGATGATAATATTAAACTTATACAGTTGATCACCACACTTAGGGAATGAGCCTTAACATGGTATATGAAGTATACCTCAGCGATACCCAGAACACTTATACAGGCCCGGACTGCCATGATTAAAGAATTTAAGAAGCCCAAGTCCGAGTCGCAGTGTATCACAGAGCTCAAAGACATTAAACAGTTACATACATAGTTAGTATGGGACTTTGACCAGAAATTCAAAGCTCTCATAGACCAAGTTAGCTTTGAGTTTGGGCCAGAGCAGCATAAGGAATGGTTCATCGCAGCAATGCTTCCGCATATTAGACATCCACTTATGCAGCAGAGACTCTGTATGCAGGATGAAGCATTAGAGATGGCAATGAAACTAGAGGCATCACCTCTAGCTGAGACCAGTACAGGTATGACAAACTTGCAAAACTAGTTAGCAAATCTCACGTTACAGATGCATGAGATTAGAAAAGGAAAAGAGATTGCACAAGACATATGGTGTATAAAGTGTAAAGCACAAGGCCATACTAAAGATAACTGTCCAGTATTTGTTGAATACTTAGCAAGTGGGGCTCCCAACCCCTTAGCACAGATTCAAGGGTCGTGGTGTGAACTATGCAGAACAAGAGGACATCTACCTCAGCAATGCCCTTTACTTCAGAAGTATGTACAGACACCTAAGAACTTATACTGTACCTTATGTAAGTTAGTAGGACACGAAGACCATACCTGCAGAGCCTACGATCTCATGGTCGATAGAAAAAATGACTTGTACATAGTCCAATCAGAGACATCGGGTCCTGCAGCAGGACCACAGCATGAACCGGACCCTATAGGTCATGGAGGAGGATTCAGAGGACAAGGCCGTGGAGGAGGCTTTGGCCGTGGTGAAGGCTTTGGCCGTGGTCGTGGACCGGTTACTTGTTACAACTGTGGAGTTGTAGGACATTATGCTAGGGACTGTCAGAGCCCTACTACAACATGTAATTATTGCAAATCTTATGACCACGCTATAGAAGAATGTCCTACCTTGATAGCCAAGATCAGAGAACCTAAGCCAACAGTACATCAGAACATCCAGCTTATCGCTGCTGAGCAGAAACAACTAGAACCAAGAGTCAACATTGTGACTCGCAGCGGTGCTTCCACTAGTGGGACAACGTAGGATAGTGAAAAGAACACAGGACCGGAGTGGGTGCGCAAAGCTACTAATAAATCAACACCACTCAACCTTCAGAAGAATAAATAAATATTTCAAGAAGTTAAAACTTTCTTTGATGAACCTATACAATCAGGACCCCAGGTACAGCCGTCTAGGGGCGTACTGCAGCAAACACCTTGTGGCCTTAGTCCTCTGGAGACATCGCAGGCTACCACATCAGGAAGATGCGATGAGGATGAGTCGACAGGAAGTGTACAATCCTTCCTATGGAGTTTCTTGAAACTCGTAAGAAATGAGAAAGCTATCACAGAGCTTCAACGCATCATAGATAAGTATCCGCCATCTACTTCCGTGAGCAGTGTGCAACGTGCTGTTCATAATATTATGGGCCATACAAGAACAAGAAGAGAGATGCGACTCACAGCACAAGTTGGAGAATTTGAAATGGATGAGGTAATCCTAGACTTAGGATCAGAGGTAAATGTTCTGACTAAGCAGACATGGGAACAGATGGGTAGCCCCAGGTTAACCAGATCACCTATCCATCTGCGACTAGCCAATCAACAGAGGATATCACCACTGGTTCGATTACCACAAGTGCCAGTTGACATTGACGAAGTTCTTCGTTTTGCAGACTTTGAAGTTATAGAAATCATTGGCGATAGTAGACCGTATCCAGCTCTACTAGGTATTGATTGGGCAATCGATAACATGGCTGTTATTGATTTAAAGAAAAGACAAATGACCTTTGAGGATACACAGATCCGGGTCATCGCACCGTTGGATCCTTTTCAGGGTCCTAGATATATTGAACCTATCCAAGCAGAGGATGAGGTATGTAATATGGAGAGCCTCTATCAGATGACCACCAATCAGAGCGACTACATCAACCCAACCGCAGAAGGAGATATCAATTGGCAATGCGACAACTCATGCGCATCAGATTCGGATGTTGGTCTAGAGAACTGGCAGAACAGACTTTATGAAGTCTCAACTCGCAGATGTGCACATTTGACGAAGTCGCTGTGATGGATCGGAGTAGATCTTAAGGATATTCCGTCGTTTGATGGCTTAGCAGATGTCAATGACTTTTTATACCAGTTTGAACAAGAAATTCCTCAAGAGCAGAGGATGTCAGCGACTGACCTTGCAGTAAGAGCCACACCTGCAAGATGGTGGCATGCACACAAGCAACATATCACGTCATGAGACGACTTCAAGATATTGGTGACAATCAGGCTTTCCAATGATAAAGAGTGTCTACAGAAGAAATATACAGGAGAAAGTGACCCCAGGTCACACATTCAGAATTGTGAACAAAATTGGTCAGACATTCCCGAGGATGAATGGGTTCACCGATTCATTCACACTTTAGATCAAATTCCAAAGAATTGGTACACGGAGACAGAATTGCGCAGAGGAACAACTACATGGCCACTTATGATAGACAGCTTTGAACTCACTTTCACTCTTGAATCTGAGTACCCAAGCATTAATCAGGCTTTAGACGTTATAAATATTAAGATCTTTGAGGACTACACCCTATCAGTGTCAGCTTAACCTGAGTGGGCCATCCAGTTAGAAGAGGTGCTAGAGTGTTATAACTTTGTATCAGAACCAGAGGAGGAGGATGAGGATCCTCGCAACATCAACATCCCGGAGTTAGAAGGGACTCGCGATGTTGATGGACCGAAGCTAGAGACTCCAACTATCATGGAGCCTATCAAAATTAAGAAGATCAACATTGGCACAGACATAGAACCAAAGTTTGCATCCATTGGAGACTATTGGAACGATGAAACGGTAGGACGCATTGCAGATCTGTTACAGGACTACTAGGACCTATTCCCCACTAAGTTCATGGAGATGAAGGGAATAGTTGGAGACTTGGGGGTAATGAGGATACCATTGAAAGAGGATGCTAGACCAGTTAAGCAGCGCCCATATAGATTAAATCCTTGGCATAAAGAAAAAGTTAAAGATGAGATCGATAAGATGCTAGCATCAGGCATCATCGAGCCAGTGGAAGAAAGCGAATGGGTTAGTCCCATGGTCGTGCAAGAGAAGAAAACCAAAGGAAAAAATAGAATCTGTGTCGATTTGCGCAAACTCAACAATGCATCACTTCATGATCCATTTCTGACACCTTTCACTGATGAAGTGCTAGACAATGTGGGAGGACAGGAGGTCTACTCCTTCATCGATGGCTTTTCAGGCTATCACCAGATTAGAATCCATTCAGAAGATCGATCTAAGACCACTTTTGCGATATAATGGGGCTCATTCCAGTATACGATAATTCCCTTTGGTCTTAAGAATACACCAGCTATCTTTTCTAGAGTAGTAGTTGTTGTATTTAAAGAGTACATCCATAAATTCCTAGAGGTTTATTTTGATGATTGGAATGTATTTGGATTAATCAACAAGCACATAGGAGATTTAAGACTGATGTTAGAGAAATGTAGGCAGTACCAGATTTCTCCGAACTTGAAAAAATGTATATTATGTGCACCATTTGGTATTTTGTTGGGTCATATTGTTTGTAGACAAGGCTTGATGGTAGATCCCGTGAAGATTGCCATCATTGTAAACCTTCCAGTACCCAACTAAGTCAAGCAATTGAGGACAGTACTTGGTCATACCGGGTACTATAGAAAATTTATCAAAGGTTATGCAAAAATCACAGCACCTATGGAAAAGTTGTTAAAGAAAGATGTAAAATTCCTATGGAATGAGCAATGCCAAAAAAGTCTAGACACCCTTAAAGAGAAGACAGTTACAACACCCATCCTAGTATTCCTAGACTGGACCAAGCCATTTCATGTACATGTGGATGCATCCGGCATCGTACTGGGGATCGTCTTAACCTAACCAAGAGAAGGAGGTATCAATCACCCTATCGCATACTCAAGCAGAAAACTATCCACCGTAGAAAAGAACTACACCACTGCGGGAAGAGAAGGATTAGCAATGGTGTATACTCTACAAAAGTTCAGGAACTACTTGCTAGGTGCCTCATTCAAGATGTTTACTAACCATTCCACTTTGAAGTACTTGGTCAATAAGCCAGTGTTAGGAGGACGAATCTGCAGATGGTTACTCCTATTCCAGGAGTATGATTTTGAAATTATTGTCAAACCAGGGAAATTAAATGCCGGACCAGACCATCTGTCGTGGATAGACTCAGGAGAAGAGTCAAGTAACCTAGAGGACAACTTGCCCGATGCGCAATTGTTTTCTATTCAGATCACAGACGAGTAATATGCTGATATTATTCACTTTCTCACTACAGGATGGGCACCTGTTGAGTTTATCAAGCAAGAAAATAAACAGCTAGCTATCAAAGCAGCAGACTTTACTTTGATTGCAGGACAATTATATAAGTTAGGTCCAGATGAAGTCCTGCGCAGATGTGTCATGCCCCATGACAAAGAGGCCATTATCAGAGAAGCACATTCCAGTACCGCAGGAGGTCATTTCGCAGGAAAGCCGACTGCGCAGAAAATCCTGACCGCAGGATTATGGTGGCCTACTTTACATAAGGATACTAAGGAATTTTGTAGATGCTGCGATATCTGCCAGAGGGTAGGAAAACCTTCGTGGAGAGATGAAATTCCGCTGCAACCACATATTACGCTGTGCGCATTTGACAAGTGGGCTATAGACTTTGTGGGTCCTATCAACCCACCAGGAAAACGAACTAGTGCGAGATACATTATCAGAGGAACAGAATACCTCACCAGATGGGCGGAGACTAAAATAGTAAGGAATTGTGACACTGCTACAGCTACACAGTTCCTCTTTGAGAACATTATCAATAGATTTGGATGTCCAGTAATTTTGATGAGCGATCAAGGAACCCATTTCTTGAACCACACTATTGAGGCCTTGACGGAGGAATTCCAGATATAGCACCATAAGAGCACTCCCTACCCCACAAGCTAATGGTACAGTGGAGGCCTTTAACAAGATTCTAGAAAATGATCTTACTAAGATCTGCAATAGCCAAAGAAACGATTGGGACCTCAGGGTTAATGCTGTGTTGTGGGCTTATAGGATGACATGTAAGAAACTTATAGGACATACACCTTTCAGCTTGGTGTATGGACAAGAGGTTGTTATTCCTATGGAGTATATTATGCCCAGTCTAAGAATTGATCAGATCACTGGGATGACAGACACAGATACCACAAATGAAAGGCTAGCACAGCTGCTCGCCTTAGAGGAAGACAGGTTCATCGCAGGATTCCATCAGAAAGTGCAGAAGGAACGAGAGAACGCTTGGCATGACAGGCATGTCAAGAACAATATTTTTCAGATAGGAGACTTAGTCCTAGCCACTCCATACCCCAGTCTTAACTCAGACAGTTATGAGAGTGCATATGTCCAGTGTAGTTGAAAGGAGGCATCGCACCAGTAGTTAGTCTACACCGGCAGGTAAAAAGCATTCGTATGAGGAGAGTTCAAAAAAAAAACTGTTTAAAGTTTGTTTTGCACAGGTGAGGCGGTGTGACATCGCGGTAAGGCGATGATTCCCCGTGCCACGTATCCAGTTTTGAAAAACGACAGAGGACCAGTCAATTCGCCTTCTGACAGGCAGTTAATGAAGAAATGACCGGTATACCTTACCGTAGATTTGGCAGCAACATATTAAATTTTCTAGATTTAGTAAATCTTCAACGAGACCGGCGCCTACACACAGGGTTCGAGGGAAATTTGATCGGATTTCAGCATTTAATGAGGATCGAAATGAAGGGTGTGGTCTCGTCTATGCATTAATACCACCGACGGGTTCAGCCTAGATGACCGTTGCGTCCGGGATTATAGCCTTCAGCATAAAAGCAGAGATCATTCATTCAGGATGGTTACTTTTGCAAAGAACCGAGAGCTATAGAGTAACTTGTTCAGTTTTCCCTGTGAAGAGCTAATTTCGTTACCAAGTGCTGTGATTTCCCTATTTCGCAGCCATTGCCAATCCAAAGTATTCCACCGAGTGGGTTTTGTCCGAGGAAGAATATATAGAAGACATTTTGGAAAGGTTCGAGCATGGAGGTCTTGTGTCTGCTATGGCGACACCACCCAAGAGTATGAAACCAAGTTCATCACAGGTCAGACAACTGCCAAGGATGCGGAGCCAATCTCAGATAATAGAAGAATCCAGTCTGGAGATGGAGGAAGCAACTCATAGCGCACCAAACTACATTGTACCACAAGTTGAAGGCGCACCAGAGGTAAACATTCCCAAGAGTGGTAAGTTTCTTGTTCCCATACCACCGATTGATTCTCGAGTAAAGGAAGACGGAGATCTATTAGGATATGCCGATGTTGTTAAATTTATAGATTATAACCTTGGAGACAGTAAGACATATCCTCAGTTCCGGCCGGATCAGTATCTTACGATTCAGAAGAACCCAAGGACAAGTGCCGATGAATATGTTCCTGTGGAACATGTCCAGGTTCTTGAGCGGTCAGGTCTGCTCAATTTGTTGAGAATACCCCATTTTGGACGAGGTGCAGAGGTTAACGCCACGGTGCACATCCTACTTTCTTGTGTACATGGAGGTTACGTTTGGCTAGGTAACAAGGTCGACCTGATACATCACATCACTAGGCTGTCCAAGACTGGTAAGGACCCTAAGATACATATAACAGGAAAGACCAAGGATTCCAAGCTACCACCAACCCTAGTTGCCAAGTATAAGCTACAGAGAGGAGGTCGGGCTTATGACCTCGCAGTAATAGTGGATGATACACTCAGATTTACAACCAGTCTGCTTGCAGGTAGACTGTTAACCAAGGTTCGCCCAAAGGAAGTCACAGGATCAGTAATTCACCTTGCCATACAAGTTGCAGAAGGTGAACAGTTCAATTGGTGTTTATTTTTGTTAAATATTTTTCAGCAATATTGTTTGACAGCCCAGGATGAGGCAAACCACCCATTCCATTTCTCGTGGTTGCTTATACTATGTGCATTCGTCGGGTGGAAGGAGCCGCCCCATACCCAGTTTCGACAGCTAGCAAGTGGCGAGCCCAGAGGCATGCACTATACCAACTTATGGGAGAGCAGCATCCCAACCAAGAAAAAGATCAATATGATAGTATTCTATGAATACTATAAACTGTTGAAGAGAATCATCCAAGAGACACCGCGGATCAGCACGGAGACTGTGGACATATATGATAACCGGCTTGATTTTATGGCAGACAGCCATAGAATCTACCTACGGCCAAAAAGGTCTAAAAGGGACGATTGGGCTAATGGTTCATTCAGGATGACAGCACAGGATGTCACAGATGTCATCAAATACTTTAACGACGAGTGGAAACAAGCATTAGAGGATACCACACCACTACCATCAAGTACCGCACAGACAGATCCATTGGACAAAGGCAAAGACAAAGTGAGGTCCCAGACGCAAGATACAGCAGAAGTGCCACTACCAGGAGAAAAGAGAAAAGATCCAAAGCAAGTGCCACCAGAGGCACAGACAACAAAGGATGGAGAAGAAGGGACACTGGAGGCACAGAAGACGAAAAAGCAGAAAGCCACAAAACTACCTTTGAAGACTGCATTAACAGAGGATGACTACGAACTCATGGCAACGAGAATGCATGACACATTGAAGGACTCATTTGAGGCAATGCAAACATCGCAGGAAAAGATACACAGCGTGGTAGAAAAGCAGCTTCTAGAGTTAAAAGCAATTGCTGAGAAGACTGCTAGGATACAGGTTCCCCTAGAAAAGGCGACAACAGCAAGAAGCTCAACACAGACGATTTCCCGCGAGGAAATCTTGGCAAAGGATCGCATCAATACAGTGTTGATACCACCAGGGAGCATCCAATTCCTTGCTTCAATGATGGACGTACAGATACAGATTAGGCAACCTATCGAGGTTAACCTTGCAAAGTTTCACATCGATCAGTTATAGATGCTCCAGCAGCAGCTAAGCGCAGAGCTCAGGGATAGAGAGCTCGCGACTTATAAACAAAACACACAGCTGAAACAAAAGAATGCAGCACTCACCGCAAGTTTTCACAAAAATGCGGACGACTTAATAACATATGAAGAAAAAAAACATGATCTTAATCAGGTCCTACAGAGCATCGCATTGGAGTTACCCCAATGTAACATTGAGTTTGCCTTGCCTCTCACCCAGAAGGTAAGAAGAGTTGCAGATAGAGCAAAGGCTCTAGAAGAAACAGTAACCAAGATGGAAGAAGACCACAAAGCACAAATTGCTGAGCGTGAGGCTCGAGCACTGGGCACCCCCCAGGCAGACAAGGAAGCAAGAGTAGAGGCCTTTAGACTCATTTCCGCACAGATGAAATCTCGCATAGATGATGCACAGTCAGTACTAGCTAATGCGACGAACACATGGTCAGAGTTAGATGAGCATCCCGAGAGAGTAGAACTCCAGCAAAGCATTCAGCAGATAGAGAATGCCACAGCAGCAATTAAGGAAGAAATCAAGAGTTTAGGAGCACTTGCGAAGATGAGAAAGACGACCGAGATGAACTGCCTGCAACAGGAAGCGCAACGGTTGAGAGAAAAGGAGATACAAATCAATAATCTGCTTCAACCATATCAGGAACAAATCACAGAGCTAGTCGAGGTGTTTGAGCAGAAGGTTAAAGAGTTCACGACAAGCAGAGGTGAAATTGATGCAACAGAAGACTCCAGCATTAGTCAAGCTACACTTGAAGCGGCACAAGAGT
>LPNX011100007.1:11643-14143 GCA_001517045.1 Pseudotsuga menziesii
ACCATCAGTTGGCTCGTAGGAGTATGTATGTAACAATCCGCAGGGATTGACAGAGAGAGAGAGAGAGAGAGAATATTGTAAGAAGGAAATATAGAGATAGAGAAGAGATCTAGGAGAGAAGGGCTCCAGGAAGTGAGTGCGGAGTTACCCAGAAGATCTCTAGCTGCACACAGGTTGCAGCAGAACTGTGTACTCTCTTAAGATATAATAAAACATAGTTCTATGGACGTAGCTTCTACCCTGGAAGTGAACCACGTAAAACCAGTGTGTGATGTGATTATTTCATGTGATTGTGCTTTACTTAGTTGATATCTGTTATATGTTACATGAATGTTGTATATCAGTTAGTAAATGTCTGTATGTCGATGTCCTCATTCAGTTACAACATTGTTAAAGGTTAAAGGTGAATTTACATGTATCAAGTGTTTGCCGATGAGTTTATCAGCGCTTGTTTCACACAGTCTTAAATCCCTTTGCTAAAGTGTTTCCAGAATACTTATTCAGCCAGTCAAGTATAAGTTGAGATAGAGTGCGTTGAACCGAGGAAGTTCAATCCAGAGTGTTTAATACCTTGTTGAAAGTTAACCAAGTCAGTCTACCCAGTGAGATAGCCTTTGGACCGCGAGGGTCGCAGTGGACTGTACTATAGAAGATATTGTGTTGGCAGTAGGTGATATCGCATCGTCAGAGGAGCCGCGGTGTGAGATATCGCTGGTCGCGGGTTAAGAGGAAGAGAAGGTTGCGCATCGCCAGAGTCCCTGCGATGCGATAGGAGTCCTTCCCCTGTCAGAACCTGCGAGTGAGAGAGAGACGCGCGTCGCAGAGAGATCTCGCCGGCTAAGAGAAGCGGCGAGACCCCAGGATGCTACAGAATCTGGTTAAGGACACCTGAGTCTTTGGCCAACCCATAACATCACTTCAGGTGAGACTTCAGGCCGTTTTGTGGTCTGCTGCCGAAAGGGCCAGTGAGCTAGGGGTATTGTTGACATATATATAATAGTAAAACCCGGGTCTTCCTAGAGAGTCAACAGAGGAGGAGGTTGATAATCATGATGTTGATCATGATGACGACGATGGTGACGATGATGTTCATGATGATGATGATGAGGAGGAGGAAGGCGATGATGATGATGAGCATGAGGATGGTGATGATGATCGATGATCAATGATCATGGTGATGATGAGGATGAGGATGGTACTGATGATTGATGATCAATGATCATGGTGATGATGAGGATGAGGATGGTGATGATGATCGATGACCAATGATCATGGTGATGATGAGGATGAGGATGGTGATGATGATCGATGATCAATGATCATGGTGATGATGAGGATGAGGATGGTGATGATGATGATGATGATGAAGGTGATGATGATGATGAGGATGATGATGATGTTGATGTTGATGAGGATGATGACGATGGTGACGATGATGTTCATGATGTTTATGGTGATGATGATGATCATGTTGATGATGATGATGAGGAGGAGGAGGAGGAGGAGGAGGATGAAGATGATGATGATGATGACAATGGTGATGATGATGTTGATCATGATGACGACGATGGTGACAATGATGTTCATGATAATGATGATGATGATGAGGAAGGCGATGCTGATGATGAGGATGAGGATGGTGATGATGATCGATGATCAATGATCATGGTGATGATGAGGATGAGGATGGTGATAATGATTGATGACCAATGATCATGGTGATGATGAGGATGAGGATGGTAATGATGATCGATGACCAATGATCATGGTGATGATGAGGATGAGGATGGTGATGATGATGTTGATGTTGATGATGATGACGACTATGGTGATGATGATGTTCATGATGTTGATGGTGATGATGATGATCATGTTGATGATGATGATGAGGAGGAGGAGGAGGATCATGATGAAGATGATGATGGTGATGACGATGGTGATGATGATGTTGATCATGATGACGATGATGGTGACGATGATGTTCATGATGATGATGATGATGATCAGGAAGGCGATGCTGATGATGAGCATGAGGATGGTGATGATGATCGATGATCAATGATCATGGTGATGATGAGGATGAGGATGGTGCTGATGATCGATGATCAATGATCATGGTGATGATGAGGATGAGGATGGTGATGATGAGAATGAGGATGGTGATGATGATCGATGACCAATGATCATGGTGATGATGAGGATGAGGATGGTGATGATGATGATGATGATGATGAAAGTGATGATGACGATGATGATGATGATGATGTTGATGTTAATGATGATGACGATGATGGTGACGATGATGTTCATGATGTTGATGGTGATGATGATGATCATGTTGATGATGATGAGGAGGAGGAGGAGGAAGAGGAGGAGGAGGAGGAGGAGGAGGAGGAGGATGAAGATGATGATGATGACGACGATGGTGATGATGATGTTGATCATGATGACGACGATGGTGATGATGATGTTCATGATTATGATGATGATGATGAGGAAG
>LPNX011100007.1:19143-72674 GCA_001517045.1 Pseudotsuga menziesii
TAAACCTATAATGAATTTCATTATTATATCTTCTCAAAGATAATCCTATACCTTTATAGTTTTCATTTACTTCTTTCGAAAATATAACATTCTTTTACAATATTTTAATACAATTTTTATTTATTTAAAAAGAAACATTTGTAAAAGTCAATATATTTTATGACCCGTGAATCCCTGACCATGAAAGTGTTGTGTTATGAGACTCCTTAATAAAAAAAATTTAACTTTGATTTATGGATGAAAATATTATTTTCATTGTACCAAAGGATGTCACTTTCATAAACCCAAATATGATCGACACAATTATTGTCTCATTCGCAACTAGAATAAGCTTCAAAATTCTTATACCAATATTGTAATCTACATACCAGCTATGACTCTCCTTTAAAAAGCAAAGAATAAGGCGAGATGAAGTGACAAATGTGAAATGGTTTACTATTTTTTATGGCTCTCCTGTTCAATGTTTTTCCAGCAGAGTTTTGAGATTGAAAGGCGAGATGAAGGATGTATTTCCATGCCAAATCTGGCGAGAAACCATCCGATAGACTTTCTGAGGATGATGATGATGATGAGGATGATGATGACGATGATGATGATGACGATGTTCATGTTGATGATGATGATGATCATGTTGATGATGATGATGAAGGTGATGATGATGATGATGATGACGACAACGATGACGACAACACTGGTGTTGATGATGTTGATAGTGATGATGATGATGAAGATGATGATGATGGTGGTGATGGTGATGATGATCATGGCGATGTTGATGATGATGATCGATGATCAATGATCATGGTGATGATGATTGATGATCAATGATCATGGTGATGATGAGGATGAGGATGGTGATGATGATTGATGATCAATGATCATGGTGATGATGAGGATGAGGATGGTGATGATGATTGATGATCAATGATCATGGTGATGATGAGGATGAGGATGGTGATGATGATCGATGACCAATGATCATGGTGATGATGATGATGAGCAATGACCAATGATCATGGTGATGATGAGGATGAGGATGGTGATGATGATGCTGATGAAGGTGACGATGAAGGTGATGATGATGACGATGGTGTTGCTGATAATGATGAAAATGATGTTAACTACAACATGCACGCGTTTGGCTTTTATAAATCGTGCATGCGTATAGCTTTAGTAATTCGTGCACACGTTTGGCTTTACTAAATCACGCTCGCATATTGGTTAAATTCAAAAAAAATTCCCACCAAATGACAAGGCCGAGCCTCCACCCATGCTTTCATGGAATTCCTATGCCTATGTGTCTTCTTTGTACTTTGCTTCGGATTCAACATGCCTATGCCTTGGAGTATTATAAACCATGGCTAATTCAACATTATATCCAAATTTCCAATATGGTCCTGTTTAGCGGTTCGTCTGATTATGCTGCACACCTCCATTTTTTATGAGATTTTAGAAACAGATATGGTTTTTTTTGTAGATTCTAAATATATAAATTTTAACAAGAATACATAATTTTTTCTATTTTTTTCTTATTTATCTTCTGTCATCACTCCTCAACTCAAAAAACACACTGTTAGTGTTTTTTCCATATCTCTTTCGTTTCTCAACCATTTAAAAAAAGAATGTATGGTGCACTAAAGAACACCAACCTCTACATGCTATAAAAAACCCACTTCCAAATAATTGCATTAAGACATTCAAATGCTGCACCCACAATTGACGTACCATTTTCGAGGATTGATCTCTTAGATAATTAAAAACAAATTTAAAAATATTATTTTTATTATTGGAAAAATAGTTGTGCACTAGTCCTATATGTTCTCTATATGTATACCGGTTTTTGTAAGTTTATTCCATCATTTAGACACTCAGGCGTTGCATCCACAAAAACATATACCTTATAATTTGTCCCAAAAATAAAAAGTGCCCGTTAAAAAATATCTAACTTTATATAGTTAACAACATTTTCAATAGAAAAAAATTATATATTTGGAAAGTTCATTCAATTTCCTACATTTCTTGTTTTTAACTGATCGCAAGATTCATTATGTAAGTGTCTCAAAATATCCATGCAATTTGATGGATGTCTGTTTTTTCAGTTTTGTATTGCATCTAACCTGCCAAAAGAGACCCTCAACTTCTTGCACACACCCATAAGATAAATCTAAATCACAAGCCATTCATTTATTCTTATGAAGGATTTTGTAGGGTCCATAAAAATTTGGACCTAGTTTTTTATTCATTTCCAATTTGTTGTTAAATTCTTTATATTGTCCAAGTTTAAAAAATGCACCAATTTCATGCTTCAATTGGATGTTGATCAACTTATCTCGTCATTTTGATCAATTAAAAGGTTTTATTTAATTTTTTCTAAGTTTTTTAGTCTTTTGAATATGTGAATCTAATATCTAGACTTTAAAATGGTCTAGCAAAATGACCATATGACACTAAGAGTTGGATATCCATAAATATATTAAATGAATACACATTATTAGTCTTGTAATAAATTACATTATACCATCATTTTAGAAAACAACATTTGAACCAAGATAAGCTTCTTAACAATTGTTCACTATTTTTTTCTCAACATTATATTTGGAAATGATATATTGAGCTTTTGGCTAATATTGTTCTCATTCTACTTCCACTATTACAATATATATTCTTTGAATTCCACACAAATATACCTGAATCTATCCATACCCACCAAATGACATCCTTGCCTTTTAATTTCATTAAACCTATAATGAATTTCATTATTATATCTTCTCAAAGATAATCCTATACCTTTATAGTTTTCATTTACTTCTTTCGAAAATATAACATTCTTTTACAATATTTTAATACAATTTTTATTTATTTAAAAAGAAACATTTGTAAAAGTCAATATATTTTATGACCCGTGAATCCCTGACCATGAAAGTGTTGTGTTATGAGACTCCTTAATAAAAAAAATTTAACTTTGATTTATGGATGAAAATATTATTTTCATTGTACCGAAGGATGTCACTTTCATAAACCCAAATATGATCGACACAATTATTGTCTCATTCGCAACTAGAATAAGCTTCAAAATTCTTATACCAATATTGTAATCTACATACCAGCTATGACTCTCCTTTAAAAAACAAAGAATAAGGCGAGATGAAGTGACAAATGTGAATTGGTTTACTATTTTTTATGGCTCTCCTGTTCAATGTTTTTCCAGCAGAGTTTTGAGATTGAAAGGTGAGATGAAGGATGTATTTCCATGCCAAATCTGGTGAGAAACCATCCGATGGTGATGATGATCGATGATCAATGATCATGGTGATGATGAGGATGAGGATGGTGATGATGATCGATGACCAATGATCATGGTGATGATGAGGATGAGGATGCTGATGATGATGATGATGAAGGTGATGATGATGATGATGATGATGATGATGATGATGATGATGTTGATGATGACGACGACGATGGTGATGATGATGTTCATGATGTTGATGGTGATGATGATGATCATGTTGATGATGATGATGAGGAGGAGGAGGAGGAGGAGGAGGAGGAGGAGGATGAAGATGATGATGATGATGATGACGATGGTGATGATGATGTTGATCATGATGACGATGATGGTGACGATGATGTTCATGATGATGAGGAGGAGGAGGAAGGCGATGCTGCTGATGAGCATGAGGATGGTGATGATGATCGATGATCAATGATCATGGTGATGATGAGGATGAGGATGGTGCTGATGATCGATGATCAATGATCATGGTGATGATGATTGATGACCAATGATCATGGTGATGATGAGAATGAGGATGGTGATAATGATCGATGACCAATGATCATGGTGATGATGAGGATGAGGATGGTGATGATGATGATGAGGATGAAGGTGATGATAATGATGAGGATGATCATCATGATGATGATGATGTTGATGTTGATGATGATGATGACAATGGTGATGATGATGTTCATGATGTTGATGGTGATGATGATGATCATGTTGATGATGAGGAGGAGGAGGAGGAGGAGGAGGAGGAGGAGGAGGATGATGAAGATGATGATGATGATGACGATGGTGATGATGATGTTGATCATGATGACGACGATGGTGACAATGATGTTCATGATGATGATGATGATGAGGATGAAGGTGATGATAATGATGATGATGATGATGATGATGATGATAATGTTGATGTTGATAATGATGATGACGATGGTGATGATGATGTTCATGATGTTGATGGTGATGATGATGATCATGTTGATGATGATGATGAGGAGGAGGAGGAGGAGGAGGAGGAGGAGGATGGTGATGATGAAGATGATGATGATGATGACGATGGTGATGATGATGTTGATCATGATGACGACGATGGTGACGATGATGTTCATGATGATGATGATGATGATGAGGAAGACGATGCTGATGATGAGGATGAGGATGGTGATGATGATCGATGATCAATGATCATGGTGATGATGAGGATGAGGATGGTGATGATGATCGATGATCAATGATCATGGTGATGGTGAGGGTGAGGATGGTGGTGATGATCGATGATCAATGATCATGGTGATGATGAGGATGAGGATGGTGATGATGATCGATGAGCAATGATCATGGTGATGATGAGGATGAGGATGGTGATGATGATGATGATGAAGGTGATAATGATGATGAGGATGATGACAATGATGATGATGATGATGTTGATGTTGATGATGATGACGACGATGGTGATGATGAATCATGATGTTCATGATGTTAATGGTGATGATGATGATCATGTTGATGATGATGATGAGGAGGAGGAGGAGGATGATGGTAATGAAGATGATGATGATGATGACGATGGTGATGATGATGTTGATCATGATGACGATGATGGTGACGATGATGTTCATGATGATGATGATGATGATGATGAGGAAGGCAATGCCGATGATGAGCATGAGGATGGTGATGATGATCGATGATCAATGATCATGGTGATGATGAGGATGGTGTTGATGATCAATGATCAATGATCATGGTGATGATGAGGATGAGGATGGTGATGATGATCCATGACCAATGATCATGGTGATGATGAGGATGAGGATGGTGATGATGATCGATGACCAAAGATCATGGGGATGATGAGGATGAGGATGGTGATGATGATGATGATGATGAAGGTGATGATGATGATGATGAGGATGATGATGATGATGATGATGTTGATGTTGATGATGATGACGACGATGGTGATGATGATGTTCATAATGTTGATGGTGATGATGATGATCATGTTGATGATGATGATGAGGAGGAGGAGGAGGAGCATGATGATGATGAAGATGATGATGATGATGACGATGGTGATGATGATGATGATGTTGATCATGATGACGACGATGGTGACGATGATGTTCATGATGATGATGATGATGATGAGGAAGGTGATTCTGATGATGAGGATGAGGATGGTGATGATGATCGATGATCAATGATCATGGTGATGATGAGGATGAGGATGGCGATGATGATCGATGACCAATGGTCATGGTGATGATGAGGATGAGGATGGTGATGATGATGATGATGAAGGTGATGATGATGATGATGTTGATGTTGATGATGATGACGACGATGGTGATGATGATTTTCATGATGTTGATGGTGATGATGATGATCATGATGACGATGATGATGTGGAGGAGGAAGATGATGATGATGAAGATGATGATGATGATGACGATGGTGATGATGATGACGATGGTGACGATGATGTTCATGATGATGATGATGATGAGGAAGGTGATGCTGATGATGAGGATGAGGATGGTGATGATGATTGATGATCAATGATCATGGTGAGGATGATGATGATGATGGTGATGATGATGATGATGAAGGTGATGATGATGATGAGGATGATGATGATGATGATGATGATGATGTTGATGTTGATGATGATGACAACGATGGTGATGATGATGTTCATGATGTTAATGGTGATGATGATGATCATGTTGATGAGGAGGAGGAGGAGGAGGAGGAGGAGGAGGAGGATGTTGATCATGATGACGAGGGTGGTGACGATGATGTTCATGATGACGATGATGATGAGGAGGAAGGTGATGCTGATGATGAGGATGAGGATGGTGATGATGATCGATGATCAATGATCATGGTGATGATGATGATGAGGATGGTGATGATGATCGATGACCAATGATCATGGTGATGATGAGGATGAGGATGGTGATGATGATCGATGACAAATGATCATGGTGATGATGAGGATGAGGATGGTGATGATGATGATGATGAAGGTGATAATGATGATGAGGATGATGATGATGATGACGACGATGGTGATGATGATGTTCATGATGTTGATGGTGATGATGATTATCATGTTGATGATGATGATGAGGAGGAGGAGGAGGAGGATGAAGATGATGATGATGACGATGATGATGGTGATGATGATGTTGATCATGATGACGGCGATGGTGATGATGATGTTCATGATGATGATGATAATCATGAGGAAGGTGTTGCTGATGATGAGGTTGATGATGATGATGATGATGATGATGACGATGATTATGAGGATGATGAACATGATGATGATGTTGATGTTGATGATCGTGATGATGATGTTGATGATGTTGATGTTGATGATGAAGATGATGATGATGATGATCGATGATCAATGATCATGGTGATGATGATGGTGATGATGAGGATGAGGATGGTGATGTAGGTGATGATGATGATGATGATGATGAAGATGTTTATGATGATGATGAGGAGGAGGATGAGGATGGTGACAATGGTGATGATGATGGCGATGATGATGATGATGATGATGATGTTGATGATGATGATGATGAGGATGAGGATGATGTTGATGATGATGACGATGATGGTGATGATGATGTTCATGATGTTGATGGTGATGATGATGATGAATATGATGATGATGATGAAGGTTATGATGATGATGATGATGATGTTGATGATGATGATGACGACAATGGTGATGATGATGTTCATGATGTTGATGGTGATGATGATGATCATGTTGATGATGACGATGAAGGTGATGATGATGATGATGATGATGATGACGACGCTGGTTTTGATGATGTTCATGATGTTGATGGTGATGAAGATGATGAAGAAGATGATGATGATGATGATGATGACGATGGTGATGATGGTCATGGCGATGTTGATGATGATGATCGATGATCAATGATCATGGTGATGATGAGGATGGTGATGATGATTGATGATCAATGATCATGGTGATGATGAGGATGGTGATGATGATTGATGATCAATGATCATGGTGATGATGAGGATGAGGATGGTGATGATGATCGATGTCAATGATCATGGTGATGATGAGGATAAGGATGGTGATGATGATTGATGACCAATGATCATGGTGATGATGAGGATGAGCGATGACCAATGATCATGGTGATGATGAGGATGAGGATGGTGATGATGATGATGATGAAGGTGATGATGATGACGATGGTGTTGATGATGATGATGAAAATGATGTTAACTACAACACGCACACGTTTGGATTTTATAAATCACGTGCGCATTTGGATTTACTAATTCGCGCATGCGTTTGGATTTACTAAATCACGCTCGCATATTGGTTAAATTCAAAAAAAAATTCCCACCAAATGACAAGGCCGAGCCTCCACCCATGCTTTCATGGAATTCCTATGCCCATGTGTCTGTTTTGTACTTTACTTCGGATTCAACATGCCTATGCCTTGGAGTATGATAAACCATGGCTAATTCAGCATTATATCCAAATTTCCAATATGGTCGTGTTTAGCGGTTCGTCTGATTATGCTACACACCTCCATTTTTTATGAGATTTTAGAAACAGATATGGTTTTTTTGTAGATTCTAAATATGTAAATTTTAACAAGAATACATAATTTTTTCTATTTTTTTCTTATTTATCTTTTGTCATCAGTCCTCAACTCAAAAAACACACTACTAGTGTTTTTTCCATATCTCTTTCGTTTCTCAACCATTTAAAAAAAAAATTGTATGGTGCACTAAAGAACACCAACCTCTACATGCTATAAAAACTCACTTCCAAATAATTGCATTAAGACATTCAAACGTTGCACCCACAATTGACGTACCATTTTCGAGGATTGATCTCTTAGATAATTAAAAACAAATTTAAAAATATTATTTTTATTATTGGAAAAATAGTTTTGCACTAGTCCTATATGTTCTCTATATGTATACCGGTTTTCGTAAGTTTATTCCATCATTTAGACACTCAGACGCTGCATCCACAAAAACATATACCTTATAATTTGTCCCAAAAATAAAAAGTGCGTGTTAAAAAATATCTAACTTTATATAGTTAACAACATTTTTAATAGGAAAAAATTATATATTTGGAAAGGTCATTCAATTTCCTACATTTCTTGTTTTTAACTGATCGCAAGATTCATTGTGTAAGTGTCTCAAAATATCCATGCAAATTGATGGATGTCTGTTTTTCAGTTTTGTATTGCATCTAACCTGCCAAAAGAGACCCTCAACTTCTTGCACACACCCATAAGATAAATCTAAATCACAAGCCATTCATATATTCTTATGAAGGATTTTGTAGGGTCCATAAAAATTTGGAGCTAGTTTTTTATTCATTTCCAATTTGTTGTTAAATTCTTTATATTGTCCAAGTATTAAAAATGCACCAATTTCATGCTTCAATTGGATGTTGATCAACTTATCTCCTCATCATTTTGATCAATTTGAAGGTTTTATTTAATTTTTTCTAAGTTTTTTAGTTTTTTGAATATGTGAATCTAATATCTAGACTTTGAAATGGTCTAGCAAAATGATCATATAACACTAAGAGTTGGATATCCATAAATATATTAAATGAATACACATTATTAGTCTTGTAATAAATTACATTATACTACCATTTTAGAAAAAGACACTTGAACCAAGATAAGCTTCTTAACAATTGTTCACTATTTTTTTTCAACATTATATTTGGAAATGATATATTGAACTTTTGGTTAATGTTGTTCTCATTCTACTTCCACCATTACAATATATATTCTTTGAATTCCACGCAAATGTACCAAAATCTATCCATACCCACCAAATGACATCCTTGCCTTTTAATTTCATTAAACCTATAATGAATTTCATTATTATATCTTCTCAAAGATAATCCTATACCTATATAGTTTTTCATTTATTTCTCTAGAAAATATAACATTCTTTTACAATATTTTAATACAATTTTTATTTATTTAAAAAGAAACATTTGTAAAAGTCATTATATTTTATGACAGGTGAATCCCTCACCATGAAAGTGTTGTGTTATGAGACTCCTTAATAAAAAAAAAATTAACTTTGATTTATGGATGAAAATATTATTTTCCTTGTACCAAAGGATGTCACTTTCATAAACCCAAATGTGGAATATGATCCACACAATTATCGTCTCATTCGCAACTAGAATAAGCTTCAAAATTCTTATACCATTATTGTAATCTACATACCAGCTATATGGCTCTCCATCAAAAAACAAAGAATAAGGCGAGATGAAGTGACAAATGTGAAATGGTTCACTATTTTTTATGGCTCTCCTGTTCAATGTTTTTCCAGCAGTGTTTTGAGATTGAAAGGCGAGATGAAGGATGTATTTCCATGCCAAATCTGGCGAGAAACCATCCGATAGACTTTCTGAGTAGGATGTGTTCCATCCCAAAACACATATTTCTCTGGATTTTTGCAGAGGAAAGCCTTGTATTCTCCACGCTTATCCTCTGGAATCTCCAACCCACACGACACAGCGCTGTTAAATGGCCCCGCTCCACAGCAAGCAGACGTCGTGTTCTCAAAACCTGCAATCATGATCCCCATCCCCATATTGCTTTTAGTCACATCGACCCATATACTGTTTTTGAAGATAAGATACTACTAGTTAGTTTTCAAGATTTTTACCGTAGGATTTGCCATGTTCAATTATATTTAAAACGAAATCATAAACGTGAGTGAGCAGGATCGTTGCTCCGTCTAATCTTTTATTCAGCTGGTTGATGAGCTTCCTGAGACCATCATTATATGCCACTGCCACCTCATTTGCTGTTTCCAGACATCCACCATTATATGCCTTCACTCCTGCGAGCCTTGAATTTGGACTGCATCCCACAAGAGGGCTGTCTATCACAAGGAAGTTTCTTGCCCCCTTATTGTATAGGCTCTGCCACATCCACCACAGATAACAAGATACCACCAAATTTAACATAATGGAAAGATGGGCAAATAAACTGGGAAAATAAAAGCTTCATACTTACCAACAAGTGTTCGTTATATTTAGTAAGCAGGAGTTTAACGAAATCCTGAGCACTTGTAGTCCTTTGGAAGGTTGTATTCGCTAAATAGTTGAGGCCAATATCATTGCCACCAGCGCTTATCGTAAACAACGACTGCGATATATATTCTTTTGCATAATACTTTCCACCAAGTTTATGTCGTAGACTGGAAGAATAGTTGGCGAATTGGCGTATTTGGAGACTTAAAGGTATTATATTCTATAGCGAAAACATCAACAACGTTTAGTAGTTTATTTTGAATATTTACACTGTAAATTCATCTCCATCAATTAGATTAAACATCTATCTATTCTGCCACTCACCAAGGAATTGCCCGTGGAATCCAGCAATCCGCTTCCTCCAGAAGCGAAATTAATACCATGAGAAAAGTTGGACCGTGGCTTCAAATATGGAGGTGGGAACGGCAGCCTTAACTTAGTAGCTGCAGGTACAAATAGAATCACAAGTATTATATCAATCCCATGAAAGAATCAACGATATAATTATCAGTAGCTGAGATGAGATGAGGTAAAGAAAAAATACCGATGAAATCGAATGCAGTTCGGCCATTAGAGAAACGACCAGTGGGGCGATGGAAGAAGGTCTCCCCGTAAGGCGGAAAATTAGCTTTAGAGGTTGTGTTAGCAATGTAATTGTTGTTGCCAGCGTCTGATAGAGAATCCCCGAAGATGAAAATGGCAGGGACATGAATTATATGATTATGACTGTTAACGGCAGTGGCCAAAGGGAAAGATAAAACCAACATAAGTACTGATTACAGTCATAATCATAAGGGAAAGATAAAACCAACATAAGTACAGTCATAATCATAAGGGAAAGATAAAACCAACATAAGGGAAAGATAAAACCAACATAAGTACAGTCATAATCATATAATTCATGTCCGTGCGATATATACTTTAAGTCAACTTAATCACACTTTCAACACAATATAATATTAATATTAACTTAATAGGCGGCAGTAGAACCATTCTCGTCAAAATTGTGAACGAGTCTCGACTCTCGACTCTCCCGAGGAGACACTTTCCGTATTAATCCCATTTCTATGCGTTCATATATTTTAATATTGAGCGCACAGTCAACTTATACGCGGGCTGCCATCGTTGCGATGTGTACTCCTTTCTCTTCCAAAACGTGTTTGTGAGAAAGCCAGCCTAGCCTGGCTCATGATTATCTTTCTAGAATCTATATTTTATTATTGTAAAATTGGATCATCTTTTTCTATAAGTTCCTATTGCATTTATCTGCATCCATTCCTGAAGTTTTTAAGGTTGTTATACAGAAATGGAGTTATTCAGAATGTCCGTTGCAGTACTTATGTTGGTTTTATCTTTCCCTTTGGCCACTGCCGTTAACAGTCATAATCATATAATTCATGTCCCTGCCATTTTCATCTTCGGGGATTCTCTATCAGACGCTGGCAACAACAATTACATTGCTAACACAACCTCTAAAGCTAATTTTCCGCGATGATGATGATGAAAATGTCATAATTCATGTCCCTCCACCCTACCGACATGCACCACTTGTCTACCCTACATAGTTTTCCCCTTCCAACATTAATCTACCACGTGCATCATTGTCCAAGTCTACCGTCGATGGTGTGTGCATCTGAAGTGTCCTACGTGTTATTCCATTTATTCACCACAATAAGCGAAGCGATCCATCTATAGAAACCCCTGAAAAGATCGATTACATCCCAATTTATTCAAGTTCTCGGATCGTTTGCACCTTAGCGATCACTATTAATATTACTTTGATGTCGCTTCGACTTCTTGAGTAATTTTACAAAAAGAATTGTATGAAACCCGTTACCAGTGTGGATCCGGCTTGGAATTTGCAAGTTTCCTGATTCAATTTTTGGCTTTGCTTGTTTATTGGATGATTTGTCTTCTGGTTTGTCCCAGCTTTGGTCATGAGGTCTGTAACCATCTTCTACCTTTTCATAGCTCGTAAATTTGCGAGTTTCAACGACCTTAAAAGAGATCCGGGAAGAACAACTTGTAATAACTAGCAACAACCACATTAAATTAATAATGTGTCTGAATATGCCGATAGGCATAAATTTATGCACATACTTTTTATATTAATATTTTTCCTTATAGTATGTGCTTCAATTTAAGCCTATCGACGTATTCAGACGTATTCAGACACATTATTAATTTAATGTGGTTGTTGCTAGTAACAGATGGGCCCATAAACATATCTCCAAAATATAAATTATTATGCTACAATTAATTATTATATTTTTATTTATTATTATTAATATTGATAAATTAATATTTTAATTGATTATAATATAATAATTATTTAATTATTTAAATATTATTATTAAATAAATACTATTGATTATAATCAAATCCAATTTTAAATACATTATTAGTTAATTAATTAATGTGTCACAATAATATTATATATCATAACACTTAGGGTTATATCGTAATGCATATGAGACATAACCATTAGATTACTTTATAGATTGTGATAAGTTGAATGATGAACATTTGATTATTTTTAATTAATGGTTAATATTTGATTTAACAAAGACTATGGTTGTATATAGAGATGTTTTTTCAATTGAATGATAATGATACAAAAAAAAACCTTTGAAATATAAAATAACAACATAAAATGTATTTATGTTTTAAAATAAAAATATAAACTCTAAATAAAAATTATTAATTATTAATTAATTAATATTATCAAAATATAAACTATAAAACAATTTCTTTTATAATCCATAATAGTTATTTAATAGTTATTTAATGATAAGCAATATATTTAGTTATAAAAATCTAAAATCCAAACCATTTATTTATTAATCAAAATTAGTAACTATTATTAATATATATGATATTAATTGAACTTATAAAAAAATCATAATTCATTATAAAAAATATAGTTCAATTATATATATATATATATATATATATTTTGATGTTATATAGTGATATTGACAATTAACGCCTTAATAAAAGGAATAAAAATAAATTTATTATAATAATTAAACATCCTAAGACACATTACTAATGTGTCACATCTTGGGCATTGTTGCAATGTCACATAACCCTAGACAAATATCAGAATGTGACACAACCCTTGATGAATGTCACTAATATAACATAAACTGTGTTAAACCTCATAATGCGACATAACGCTTATTAAACACCCATTATCACATTATTAATGCGTCACATCTTTGGTTGTGTTGACATATACCGACCAAACACTGTAATAAACCATGGCTTAACGTCGTAATGTGATATAACCCTTGATAATGTCGCAGTGAAATGTAAACCTTGAAAAGCATCACAATGCGCCATACATTCTACATTACTATGTAGAATGTGGATGGTTTAAACCATTTCTTTTGTCAAACGACTATATATATATATATCAAGAAAAATTTTAGAGAAATTTTCTAAACATCCAAAGATACATTATTAATGTCGTAGTAAAATGTAAACCTTGATAAACATCACAATGCGACATAACATTCTACTTTACTATGTAGAATGTGGATGGTTTAAACCATTTCTTTTGTCAAACGACTATATTTATATATATCAAGAAAATTTTTAGAGAAATTTTCTAAACATCCAAACAGACATTATTAATGTGTCAAATATTGGGCATTATCGCAATGTGACATAACCCTTGACAAATATCACAATGTGACACAACCCTTGATGAATGTCGCTAATGTAACATAACATGTGATAAACGTCACAATGCGACATAATTCTTATTAAACGTCGACTATCACATTATTAATGTGTCACATCTCACGTCTCCGGTTGTGTTGACATATACCAACCAAACATTGTAACAAACCATGGCTTAACGTTGTAATGTGATATAAGCTTCGATAACGTCACAGTGAAATATAAACCTTGATAAATATCACAATGCAACATAACAATCTACATTACTATGTAGAATGTGGATGGTTTAAACCATTTCTTTTGTCAAACGACTATATATATATATATATATATATATATATTAAGAAAATTCTTAAAGAAATTTTCTAAACATCCAAACAGACATTATTAATGTGTCAAATATTGGGCATTATGGCAATGTCACATAACCCTTGACAAATATCACAATGTGACACAACCCTTGATGAATGTCGCTAATGTAATATAACATGTGATAAATGTCACAATGCGACATAATGCTTATTAAACGCCCACTATCACATTATTAATGTGTCACATCTCACATCTCTGGTTGTGTTGACATATACCAACCAAACACTGTAACAGACCATGGCTTAACGTCGTAATGTGATATAACCCTCGATAACATCACAATGAAACATAAACCTTGATAAACATCACAATGCAACATAACAATCTACATTACTATGTAGAATGTGGATGGTTTAAACCATTTCTTTTGTCAAACGACTATATATATATATATTAAGAAAATTCTTAAAGAAATTTTCTAAACATCCAAACAGACATTATTAATGTGTCAAATATTGGGCATTATGGCAATGTCACATAACTCTTGACAAATATCACAATGTGACACAACCCTTGATGAATGTCGCTAATGTAATATAACATCTGATAAATGTCACAATGCGACATAATGCTTATTAAATGCCCACTATCACATTATTAATGTGTCACATCTCACATCTCTGGTTGTGTTGACATATACCAACCAAACACTGTAACAGACCATGGCTTAACGTCGTAATGTGATATAACCCTCGATAACATCGCAGTGAAACATAAACCTTGATAAACATCACAATGCAACATAACATTCTACATTACTATGTAGAATGTGGATGGTTTAAACCATTTCTTTTGTCAAACGACTATATATATATACATCAAGAAAATTCTTAAAGAAATTTTCTAAACATTTAAAATCCACACCTTTTATTTATTAATCAAACTATAAATACATTATTAATTAATTGATTAATGTGTCACAATAATATTATATATCATAGCACTTCGGGTTATATCATAATGCATATGAGAGTATAATTATTAGATTACTTTATAGATTGGGATAAGTTGAATGATGAGTATTTAATTATTTTTAATTCTTGGTTAATATATGATTTGAGGAACATTATGGTCAATTGAATGATGATGATTCGAAAAAAACATTGAAGATATAAAATAACAAAAAAATGTATTTATGTTTTAAAATAAAAATATAAACTCTAAATAATTTTTTTTAAATAATACTATCAAAATATAAACTATAAAACAATTTCTATTAGAAATTATTATAATTATTTAATAGTTATTTAAAGATGAGCAATATATTTAAGTGTAAAAATCTAAAATCTAAACATTTTTTTATTAATCAAAATTATTAAGTATTATTAATATATATAATATTAATTGAACTCATAAAAAAACATAATTAATTATAAATAATATAATACAATTATAATATTATGTTCTAATGTATCTCTATATATAGTGATATTCACAATTAACGTGTTAATAAAAAGAATAAAAAATAAATTTATTATAATAATTAATTATGAATAATTTTTAAAATTATTATAATTAATTACGATGTTTTAAATATTATTATTTATAATATTATAATATTAATTAAATATTTATAATATACAATTTATTAAAAAATAGTCTCATTAAATAAAATAGCATTGATAAAAGTATATTAATTAATTAATAATATAATAATAATTAATTAAAATAATGTCATTGAATTATAATGTTATATATTAATCAAATACTTATAATATTATTAATTATATGATATTATAATATGAATATGGTATTTAATTAAAATATTATAATTAAAGTAATAATAAAATATTATTGTTGTTATGGGTGTGGTTCATTGGTCATACTTAACCATGGTTTACTTTGGTGAATCACATGGCCATAGTTGATAATGCAACAATAAATTTTCTAAACATCCAAAAACACATTATTAATGTGTCCAATCTTGGACATTATCACAATGTTACATAACCCTTGACAAATATGAGAACATGACAAAACCCTTGATAAATGTCCGTATTGTAACATAACACGTGATAAATGTCACAATGTGACATAACGCTTATTAAACGCCCACTATCACATTATTAATGTGTCACATCCTTGGTTGTGTTGACATATACCAACCAAACACTGTAACAAACCATGGCTTGACATCGTAATGCGATATAACCCTCAATAACATCACACTGAAACGTCAACATTGATAAACATCACAATGCGACAAAACCCTTAACAAATATGACAATGTCACATAACCCTTGACAAATATCACAATGTGACATAACCCTTGATGAATGTCGCTAATGTAACATAACTTATGATAAACGTCACAATGCGACATAACGCTTATTAAACGCCCACTGTAACAAACCATGGCTTAACGTCGTAATACCCTCAATAACGTCATAGTGAAACGTAAACCTTGGTAAAAATCACAATACGACATAACCCTTCACAAATATCACAATGTGCATAACCCTTGATGAATGTCGCTAATGTAACATAACCCGTGATAAACATCACAATGCGACATAACCCTTGACAAATATCACAATGTGACATAACCCTTGATGAATGTCGCTAATGTAACATAACCCATGATAAACGTCACAATGCGACATAACGCTTATTAAACGTCCACTGTAACAAACCATGGCTTAACATCATAATGTGATATAACCCTCGATAACATCACAGTGAAACGTAAACCTTGATAAACATCACAATGTGACATAACCCTTGATAAATATCACAATTTGACATAACCCTTAATGAATGTCCCTAATGTAACATAACCCGTGATAAACGTCACAATGCGACATAATTCTTATTAAATTCCCACTATCACATTATTAATGTGTCACATCTTTGGTTGTGTTGACATATACCAACCATACACTATAACAAACGATGGCTTAACATCGTAATGTGATATAACCCTCGATAACATCACAGTGAAACGTAAACCTTGATAAACATCACAATGCGACATAACTCTTGACAAATAACACAATGTGACATAACCCTTGATGAATGTCACTAATGTAGCATAACCCGTGATAAAAGTCACAATGCAACATAATGCTTATTAAACGCCCACTATCACATTATTAATGTGTCACATCTTTGGTTGTGTTGACATATACCAACCAGACACTGTAACAAACCATGGCTTAACATCGTAATGAGATATAACCCTCGATAACATCATAGTGAAATGTCAACATTGATAAACATCACAATGCGACATAACCCTTGACAAAGATGACAATGTGACATAACCCTTGACAAATATCACAATGTGACATAACCCTTCATAAATGTTGCTAATGTAACATAACTTGTGATAAACGTTACAATGCGACATAAGGCTTATTAAACACCCACTGTAACAAACCATGGCTTAACGTCATAATGTGATATAACTCTAGATAACGTCACAGTGAAACGTAAACCTTGATAAACATCACAATGCAACATAACCCTTGACAAATATCACAATGTGACATAACCATTGATGAATGTTGCTAATGTAACATAACGCATGATAAACGTCACAATGCGACATAACACTTATTAAACGTCGACTGTAACAAACCATTAGAGGAAATTTTAACTCAAAATGGGCCTTTTAACTTTTATTCAAACTCCATGTTATCATGTGTTAGCAAATGAAATTTCTTTAAATTTGAAATACTGTATAGGTCTTAAACACTTTTTTAATATAAATTTGGGGATAGGTATCATAAAAAAAACTACTTTTTTTGTTTGTATTTTTGACATATTTCCCCGTGTTTTTACTCAAATTTTGATTGGGAGAGCTCGTTGGATGCAGAATTAAATTTTGCATCCAACGAGTACATCATCATTCCATTTTTTCAGAATGGAATGATGACATCATCATTCCATTTTTTCAGGTATTTCTTGTTTTTGGGGTAGCGGGGTCTGTCAAAAGTATGCCGAGTGGGTACTCGTTGGATGCGGAATTTAATTCCGCATCCAACGAGCTCTCCCAATCGAAATTTGAGTAAAAACACGGGGAGATATGTCAAAAATACAAACAAAAAAGTAGTTTTTTTCTTTTCTTCCTCCAAAATTAATAAATATTATTTTATTATTTTAACTATTATTTTATTAGTTCATTTTAGGAGGCTCATTTTGAGTTGAAATTTCCTCTAATGTATGGCTTAATGTCGTAATGTGATATAGCCCTCGATAACATCACAGTGAAACGTAAACCTTGATAAATATCACAATGCGACATAACTCTTGACAAATAACACAATGTGACATAACCCTTGATGAATGTCACTAATGTAACATAACCCATGATAAACGTCACAATATGACATAACGCTTATTAAACGCCCACTATCACATTATTAATACGTCAAATCTTTGGTCAAATGTGTTGACATACCAACCAAGCACAGTAACAAACCATGGCTTAACGTCGTAATGTGATATAACATGAACTCTAACATCACAGTGAAACGTAAACCTTGACAAACATCACAACGCGACATAACATTCTACATTACTGNATAGACGTCAAAACTTACATTATGAATGTGTCATATATTGGGTTGTGTGGGTGTATATCATTCTTTAATCCTTAATGAATGTTAGAATAGGACATAATCCTTTGTCATATTACACATATAACCCTTGCTCAATGTCACAATGCAGCATAACACAATGAACTTCATATGTCACATTATTGATATGTCAAATCTTGGATTTTGTTCTATACTTTTACATCATTATTTTTAAGTTTTAGAATAAAGGTCTATGAGTTCTAGTTCTATAATGAACAATGAAGAACTTACACATCTCCCCTTAGAGGATAAATTAAATATTTTATTTTGTAAAAGATAAATTTCCTTCTTAACTAATAAATAAATACATTTAAATTTATTAAAAATAATATTATTTTAAATCCAATTATATTAAAAATCAAGATGATACCATTATCATTTTCTATCATTATCATTTTCTATATTGTATATGAAAATGATATGTAAATATAAACACATTATTTATATATTTTACATGAAATTCTATGTACATATAAACAATGATTTAAAAGTTTCTTATTTTTGGTATAAAGAATGATTTAAAAGTTATAAAAGTTGGATGTAATTTTTTTTAAGCATGATTTAAGACTTATACATGTTATACATATTAAAAATCAAGATGATACCATTATCATTTTCTATCATTTTCTATATTGTATATGAAAATGATATGTAAATATAAACACATTATTTATATATTTTACATGAAATTCTATGTACATATAAACAATGATTTAAAAGTTTCTTATTTTTGGTATAAAGAATGATTTAAAAGTTATAAAAGTTGGATGTAAATTTTTTTTAAGCATGATTTAAGACTTATACATGTTATACATGTTGAATGTTAATTTTTATTTTATTTTATAAGGAATGATGAAAAGTTTTTAAAAATATAACGAATATTTTTAATAATAATATTATAAAATACATAAAGAATATTATTAAATTTAAAAATAATTATAATTATTATAAGATCCATACTTTATGCTATTCTTTAGCTTAGTCTTAGCTTAGGCTACTCTGCACCTGGTCCAAATTTAGCATGTAACATCTTAAAACCACACATGTTTATCTTAATTTCTATATTATCTAAAATCGAAGTTGAACATTCATATTTTTAATATATCGTCCCAAATTCATTTTCTTGGTTACCATAACCTTCTTTAAAAAAGTATGTAGTAATAAACTTTTTAAATTTTTATTGATTTGAACATTCTCAAGAGTCGTATCAACCGTATATATGTGACAGCTTTGCTTTCAGACACTTTTAAAATCATCAAATTTATCCATTTCACCTTCAAATAATCCAAACACAGGTTCTCGCACAGGCTTTGGTTCTTTGAGAAAATTAAGACTGTACGAGAAAACAAAATTCACATTATACAATGTTATTTTTTAATTTAGAAATTCAGAAATATTGAAAAAAAGTTATATAACTAAATTTTATTTTATTTTACATTTTTGAAAACAGATACAAAGTTACGAACTAAATAACATGCTCAGATATAAATAATCGCCATGGAAATTGAAAATTGAAGCCCTCACTATTTTGCTTGTGAAAACCCTAAACAAACAACATACATACTTTTAGGTATAGAGAAAAGGCATTACATTTATATTAATGGCCACCAAAGAAATCCCACATGATTGAGTTGTGATTCGTTTCATTCAGGCAAGAACTTAGATAGAGATCTAGTGGATCTCTTATTGCTGAGTAATTTTCGCTATAACTAATATTATCAGGCAAACAATAATCATTATCATTCCAACTGCAGTTTTCTTGCTCCGACTTGACATTCCCAGATTGGCACTAAACAGGAAAAAGCGGTAGTGTCTCCATCAGCTGATCATGGTCATCCTCAACTTCTTCTCTTGGATCATTATTAACAGACTGTATATGGCAAGTATTATGGTGAAATTGTTGGCTAAATCGTCCCTCCAAATTAGATCTGTTCATGCCATTTCTGCTACCCGTTTTCAATGCATACAGAGCCGAGCTATTATCAGGGGCATCCAATACTATATTTCCATAGAAGGGAGAAGCAGCTACAATGAATTTAAATAATAAGAAAAAACTTTAGAATCGATACTAAAGCGATATATTCATGAATTCTTTGATAAACTATACAATTTACACTGAAATAGAAGGCATTAATATTAACTGAGAAATCAGAAAAATATAGCCATGACCCAATAGAGAAAATAATATCGATGGGTGAGCATGATGATATACATCTAGGATACATTAGAAGCATGGCTTACTTTGAGAAGAAGAGGAAGTAGAATCCTCTGCTTCTTCTCTTATCCAACTGTCTGATTCAGGTTTTTGGCGAAGCATATCAGTAATGATGGTGCAGCGGTGTCACTTCTGTCTCTCTCGAGCTTTGTGATTCTGAAACCAGTAGAACACATTCTTGCCTTATATTTTTCCATAACGTCTAAGCTATGAGGAGATCTGTTGTATCTGCTCTGAAGTGGGAGTACGCATTCCCCCTCTGTATAACTTTTTCAGTATTGTTACTTGCTCTGCTGTAGTATTCCAACATGATCCGCTTGCAGGTTGGTCTGTTATCATCAACATACTACCTTCATTCTCTGGGCTGGAACTTGCATCTGAAATAAAATAAAAAAACTGATTCTTGGTGGGATATGTAGGGAATTCTTCAGGAAACAACATTAGAGGAAGCTGGCAGAAATGCTTTGGTAAATGCCAGTAGCACAGATGAATGATGACAAGTGGCTTGAATGCAGAGAGAATTATGCACCACTGCCATGATGTTCAACCACAATCTCATAACCAACTCCTATGTGCGGGACATAAGTAGGTGTAGCTGCCACGAGGTCTAACTGCTGCTGCCATGATGTGTAGCTGCCAGAGAGGTCTAACTGCTAATCGAAACATAAACGAAACACTAACATTCACCTTAACGAATCTGAGATGCGGTTAGTTAAGTTAGTTTAGGAGTGTTAAAAGATCAGACGATTGGGATGATCTGGAGCATCCACTTGGCGGGATTTGCAGGATCTTGATGATCCGCTCAAGCAAGTCCAGCCCCAAAAATACCATTGATATTTATGCCTATCGGCGTAATTATAGGATTCTTTTGTATTTTTCTCTGGAAGAGGAGTTTTTTGGATTTTATGATGTAAAAAATGTTGGTAATATTTGAGTGTTTTGCGCATTTTTCATGGGATGAGGTTCCCATACCTCTCCTTTGATACATGATAAAGCCAATAAAGTTATGAACGATCACAAGAGTACATGGTATAGCCAACAGAGTGGATCTCCGTGTCGAAATACCAACAGAGTGGATCTCTATGCAATTTCGACAGAGAAAACTTATGGAGACTGATTTGAAGGGCCTAAGAAGGGCTACAATCAACACTAAATTTGTGTCAACAGGCACATATGTGGTCATATGAGAGGAATTTAAGGTATTCTAAAGATCTTACCAAGTAGCTTATTTACAGTTGACGTGAGGCTTGAAGAGAAATCCTTACCCTCAAATCCCCTCCCCATCCAGAATAGATGCCTTCAAAATGGTCTGAATTTTCTCATTTTGTTATAGTTTAGGAAGTTTAAGCTAGGATTTAAAGACAAAAAATATTTAGAAACTTCATGTAATTCAAATTTTGTAATGTTGGGGGATTCTACAATGATTTTTCGTGAGATAGCTTAGTAGTTTTAGATCATACAGATCTTTATATCTTTTACAATAACATTTTTAGTTGTCTTAGACATAAAAGTGTAGTGTGTCATTTCAAGTTTTCTATGAATGTCCAGGATTTAACAAATTTTGTTGCTACGAATGTTGTGTACTTAAACACCAGAGTTCCTTGTGGAAGTAGTTTTGCTATAGAAGGAGGTTGTTTGAATTGAGGAACAAATTGGTCACTAGGAAAGGGTTCATATTAGGTGGATGTTTATATGTTTTTATCCAACAAACAAATAAAACCTATTGAAAATGATGAACAATCTATAGAAAAGAAGCCATATCTCTTTAGGTCTCCTTCATGGGGTCACCATGTTGTCCAACAAATTCAAAAAGGGAAAAGAGAGTTTTTTGTTGGAGGTTTGCTTTTCTGCATAAATGAATCCTCCCCTAATGTGGCTTCCCAAACTAGAAGTGTGCATAGAAGGAAATAATCATTTAGCTTTTGCTCTGAGGCCAATGGCCTTCATTTTGTAACTCATCTTTTCGAGCATTCTCCTCACAAGGGGGTTTCATAGGAGGCCTCCAAATTTTCTAGAGGGTGAAAAAGAGTTTGGGGCCCTTAGAGCCTATCCATGGAAAAGAGAATGGTCTCTAGAAATCCTCATTCTTTGCCTTGATTGTAAAAAACTAGGGACTATATCTAAAATATTGTCTCAACAGGACAACAAGGATTCCAAGACATATATGCATACACTTGAAGTATAGTTGTTGAAATTTGATGCATTCTTAGGATAATATTTGTTATATAGGTTATGGAAAAAATGTCCATGATTTAAATTTTAATTTATTTCTCGGTTTTTTACTTTGTTTTTGTTTCCCAAGTTTATAGTTACCATTCCATAATGAAATTTATAGGAATGGATGCTCAGTTATGTTTTTCTAAAAATTTCTACTCGATAGAACATACTATGGTAACTTGTAATTTGGGACTAGAAAATGTGCCAAGTTTGAGTTATTTACAAGATGCGAAAGACATGGATCCCAAAACGTGTCTAAAGAAATTGTGAAATGCTTGTTGAGTGGTATGAAAAATATTCTCAAACCCAAAATAATATCAATACACCATCCACAAATTGATAAATGAAATATATTGACGATGATTGATACAATGATTGACCCGTCTTTAAATATGGATAGGGTACCAATTCGAGGAGTCATGTCCTCTTACATAAATAATAGTATTCATTCATTAATTACATTATTAGATAATTGCTATTTATTTTTATTGTTATCTATTATTTATGTTTTATTTATTACATATGTTCATAACATTGCCTTCCCCTTAAGGGAATCTTTGTCCTCAAAGATGAATTTGTTGATGTTTCCTTTTATTTAGGATTTGTGTTAAAGGTTGATTTGAGATATGCGATATGGAGTGATCTCTTTATATTAATGAGGGTTTTGATCCTTTTTGTGCTATGATTCCTTCTTCTTGGGTGGAGAGATTCTCGGTCCATATAGTCAATTATTGCTTCTTTTCCATTTAAAATCCATGTATTATTTTTGTAAATTTGTAAAGTTCTAACAACATTAACCAATCGGCACCTAATATCATGTCTACTTCCTTGAGTGGTAAGACATAGAAATTGAGATCTATAGGTTAAGGTTTTGTATTTCTAGCGACACCTTATGGAATTTGTTTTCTTGCTTTGACTAAACCAGGTTCAACATTCCATCCTGACCAACAAAACCTAAGGCATTAGAATGATGGAGCATAACCTTGTTTGAAACACCTATGACACAAGTGAAGCCTCCCTCGAGATACCTATAGGGATTGTAGGAACCAGGATTCTGCAGTGACAAAAGGGGATTTCTCCATGGAAGAAATCAACAGACTTCCCAACGATGTAGATAGGTGAACAATCATCGACATATAACAAAAGTATATAGAAACATACAGATCTAAATCACATCTACCACATTCTCAACACTTTTATTCCATTTCATCAAAAGCATTATCAGTCGCATCAAAATCATAAGGATTTAGACATAAAATAAACATACACCATTGACACAAAGATTTTAACATGGAAGCCCATACATGAAAAAACCACAAAAGTGCTCTTCATCTAGCATTAGTTGTGTTTGAATGCTTTGGTATGTGCACACAACCTACAGACATCTATCTAAATTACCTTTACATTAGATCCATGCACATAGCTTGTGGATCGACATTACATGCCCTTCATGACTCTTATTGACTCCTTGCACTCTGACTTACAATAGACTCCTTTAGATCTCAATGCCAACTATCTTCCTTAAAACCCAAAAACATCACCAACCCCTAAATCCCATCCATTTTATGTTTTTATAATCTCTAACATCGATTTACATACCACTCCCACTACCCATAAGTGGACAACTTTTATAACTAACTCACCCCATATGTTTAATGTTTCCCCAAAAACTGCCCAAAGTTATGGATCCAACTCATTCTGTCTTTGCTCCGTCACAACCTTGTTCACACTATGACCAGATTTCTCAAAAAAAATTGGACCATACTTTACAGACACTTCCTTAGGAACAACATGCCCCCAACACTCACTTGCAGCTTGTCTTGAGCCACTTCATTCAGACACCTCTATCATGTTCATCTTATTTTGAAAATACTGGAAAATTTTCATTACATCCTCTGCCTGTCATTAAACATATTCCTTTACCCTCGCAATTTCACCACAAGTTTAGAACTGATATTTTTTGAACTTTTTACTTTCATTGGCTCCATAACCTATCGCACTTGCAAATGTACTAGATGAATGGTTCTTGTGACCTAATATGCCTCATATTGAATCTCTAAAACACAATACATTCTTCATTGTTGTTGTGTTTGGAGCGTAGCAACCTTCTGCTGTAAGACTTTTAAATCAATAGCCTTACTCATCTTCTCGACTGGAGGAAATGTTTTCAATGAATTCCCTAATCCATCCATATTGGATACTAATGCATGAAGTTTATTTTTTATATTTTGTAGCTCAAGATCATCTATTAAGGATTCCCAAGTATGGGAAACCTATGCATATGACTTATCACAAAATGCCTCAACCTCCTGAAATTGTTGCACATTTTTTCTAACTACCTTCCATCACTCTTCCAGTATTTTACGAGGTGTAATAGGAAGCATCTTAGCCTCTAGTTATGCAATTCTCTAGGGGGAGTCGATAGCCACTTCCCCTAGCATAATGACCCTAGCTTTAGGGAACATGTGGGGTGTAACTCCAACGTCTGGAATTTCATGGAAGGTGAACACAACAACTTGTTCTAGTCTCTACCTATCCTGTTGCCACCATTGTGTCTACTACTGCGTGTCCTCCAATTTCGTCTGGAGAGAAGATACAATGTTCTTCGAATGCTTCAATTGTTCATACACCATATTCTCCCCTACCTTAATCTCGTCAATTGCAACTTGCTGAATGTTATGTAGTAGAAACATGGGCAACATAGAGAGGTCAATGCTGACAAAACTAATGTAATGAATCATACTATTGTATTCAGGTGTTCCCAAGTCAAGTGCTTTAGGCAGCACTTGAACCTTGGGATGTTTTTGAGTTAGTGTTACTTCAACTAGATGATCCTCAAAAGTACTAGCTTCTTTCCTTTGTGACTGCGACGAGCCCTGACTAACCTCTATCCTTACTTCCTTTACTATAACACAGAGAGTTTGAAGTAAGCCGGTAATGACCCCAATCAAGTATGTGTGCTGAGCATCGATCCGCTGATGAGTTTCATCGGCAACCTTCTCCATTCTATCATCCAGTCAGTTATAGTCATCATCAGTAAGTCCACCAAGGGGGTTTGTGACATCCTTTTTCTTTTGGTGACTCTTCTTGCTTTCTTCTGTAGCTTTCCTCTTTTCCCCCAATTTTGGATCTATCGGTGTTGCACTTGATTCTTCATTGATATCGCGAGGGGAATTGGGTGAGTTTTCTTCATCCTAGGGGTTCCCTACTTGAGTCCCAACATTGCCTCCTATCATGGTTCGGTTTCAACAAATAGTAGGTCATCTGGGACATGTTGCTTCAATTCCTCGGGCCAGTCCCAAATGGTCATATCAAGTTACTACTTAGATAACTAAAAAATAGTCATTATCCATTGATATTGGGGTCTTGCTATGGTTTTAGATACAGATAGTGAGGCCCTACAATGAATTTTATCACACTCATGTCCTGCTGGATAGTTTATGTGGAAATATCAGACTAATTTCTAATATGATGCCTCAGTGCATGAGCATGCAGGTAGAATTCAATGTTATTTTCCATTTTTCATCGTCGATTCTTCTCCTCATACAATAAGTTTTGGTAGCATGCCCCACAACATGGGATAAAAATTCCATCCCCTGATAATTGGGTGGCTCAACCCATGCGAAAAAAGCGATCAAAATTAACAACCATTAATAAGTGAAAGGAGTACCTTTTTCCTATAAATCAATGGCATCCTCCAATAGTTCGTTCAGGAAATATGTGGACCAATTCATTTGAAATCCAACAACACATTTCTATGTTGCAGTGATGGTACCAACATTGCAGTAGTTCGATTGCATATTTCTTAATAACTTACTCGATAGTACTTTTGTCGTGAAATGAACACCCTGATCACTGATAGAGGTGATGGAAAACCCCCTCTTATCCCATGTGATAGTGTGCTTCTCCTTCATGTGAGCGAGGAGGATCGGGTCATCTTCCTTACCAACAAAAAATGGCACTAGGTCAACCCCTACTTTAGGTATCCCAATGATGGAAGAAACCAGGTCCACATTGATAGAAATATAGTAATGCAACCATAAGCAGGACCGATGGAAATATAACAACACTTGCTTCAAGCATGTATTGACCTCAACAGTGTGACCAAAGTGGGGCATAGTCATCAAATACATAATTCCTAACTTATCCAACCCACGAGTCCACTCCATAAGGATCAACTAGATAGGCCCACCTTCGATTAGTTGTACTGAATTCATATACCGTGACATTTGGAGTTCAAGGAGTTTTCACAAATCATGGTATGAGAATGTAAGTTTCTTAAAGTTTGGTATAATATCCAAAGAAACATGCACACCTGTCAGAATGGTTGGCTTAACCATAGGGTACCTGGAACTCTTGTACATGACCACATTGGGAGCATCATCCTTTCATGGAGGAATAGCCCCTAGCAATATTGTTACTAAACCAGACCCTAAAGCTTCAACGTCATGTGTTGCTTTGAATCTCTACTCAGAAAAAATGACACAGCTAGTCGTCCTTTTCCTCCTTGGTGTATTGATAGGGATGGGTCAGAAAACAACCTATGGTGCCTCCTCTACAATGGGTATGGCAGGGGGGCCTCCATACCTAAACCTCGAATGGTGATTAGACTCGACACATGAATCTCCACTATAGATAGCTTTGAAATCAAATAATTCTAGACATTTATTGTGCTTCAAGAAACTTCCCACCTCGATACAGTGAGGAGACAAACTTATACTTAGGATGAAATGGGTTTACACATGCAGTAAGTCATCCAATCACGTGGGTTTGAAATAAATTGAAAAAGGTGTTGGATAATCCTTTCACATGATGAAATTTTTTCTATCATTATGACAAATCATCTTTCAAGGCATCACTTCGTTCACCATAAAATCATGTTATTATTATGCATTAATTATAGATTTGATAGAAAGGACACCGCCAAAATATCCCGCTACCCAAGTTTAGTTGTAACCCAATTGAATCTTGTGACAGATGTGTAGCCTACGATAGACCTTCAACTTGTGACATAATTTCAAAATTATATACAAGACTTCATTTTTTTTTTATTGTAGTCAACACCTCTTTAGTTGAACGAAGTGCAACTATCCCGATAAGGTTTCAGTCGACTCCCATTTACCAACTCGTCAAAGGGTGTACCATCTAAATTTTGTAACTGAAAAATGCCACCATTAGTAATATTAATGACAACATATGGTCCCAACCAGTGTGTACAAATATCACCATTATGTTTCAAAAACTTACTATTATAGAGAAGAACAAAACCACCTAGAATTGCTTGAAATTTATGTGGAAGTCATGCGAAGCCTTCTGTCGCTCTTTCTCAACATGCTAATGATAGCTTGAGATGAAGTGGTCTTCTTCTAACTGCACCAACGAGATAATATTTCCTCAATTGCACAGACATCTTCCATTTCAGTAATTGTAGCTATTTTGAGGCTTGGTAAAATATATTCTATTGGAAAAGCCACCTCCTGTCCATAAGCCAATATGAATGGAGTGTGCCTTGTTAGCTTCTTGCATGTCGTGCAATAATCCCATAAGACTGTAGGTATTTTGTGATCCTAGTCATCCCAATTAACATTGTAGATATTAGTCAATGCATTTTCTAAGATTTCTTTAGATGATTCGACAATGTTGTTTTCTTGTGGATGGTATGGCATTGTCTTCTTATGTTGAATCTAAAGTTCCTCAGTTATTTTTTCAATCAAATGATTAACAAAATGTGTACCCTGGTCACTTATCATAATTTTTGGGCCCCCAAACCTAGTCATGACATGGTCGAGCAAAAATATTGCAGCAATCTCGACAATACAATATCTGACTTGTTATTCTTTGGCCCACGTGGTTAAATAGTCTGTCGCAATAATTATATATCATGCACCCGTCCATTTTCCTAGTGGATTAATGGGACACACAAAATTGATAGCCCATTTATCAAATGCCTACAAAGTTACCTGTGGTACAAACGAAATTTCATCTCGTCGTGATGGTTTCCCAGTACATTGACAAAGATCACATTTGTGACGATAATCCATAGCATCTGCATGAAGGGTAGGATACCATAATCATTCTGGTAAAATATTGTGCGATGTTGCTTTTCCTGCATATTTCCCCCCTACGATGCCAACATGAGATTCATTCAAGACCATTAGTCGCTCATGCTCCAAGACACAGTGACAGAGTACCTCATCTGGTCCCATCGTATATAGTTGTCCAACTATCAACTGAAATTCTGTAGCTTTCACAACTAGTTTTTTCTTTTGTGTTGTGATGAATCCTTCTAGTGCATACCCCGTAGTTAAGAAATGCACAATTTCTTTGTAATGACCAACAATCATTTTAATTGTAAATAATTGTGTGTCAGGAATATTATCATCTAGACTAGTAAGATCTTCTTCATTCTCTAACCTTGAAAGATGATCAAGGCCTGCATCCAGTCGTCCTAGCTTTACAATAATTTTGAATCAAATACATGGAAGAGAAGAAGACATCGACATATTTCCCCCCCCAATACTAGTTGATAGACCAAGTACTTTAACACGGAATTGTCTGTAAACATCTTGAAGTGGCTTCCCAGTAAATAATGTCAAAATTTATGGACTGCATATTGTTAGATTTTTATCATTTAAGCAATATGATCTTAGGATCTTATTTGATATAATAACATGCACAACAATAAACACAAGAGACAAGAGACGCAAAGAATTTTCCTTGGGGAAACCATAAAGGAGAAAACCTCACAACTTACTCAGAGATAGAATGAGCACCAATGGCAGCAGTAAAATCCAAAAACATAAAGATGATCTCCAATAACTTGTTCTCTCTCTCTCACTTGAGAGAGCTTCTCTCTCTCACTCATGCACCCCAGTGAGTGAGTGAGTGTGTAATAAATAGAAGATAGTCTCACTCTCTAGTTATATTCTTTCGTTCACTTAACCTTTAACTTTGTTATGTAGGCTCGAGTAATCCTAACTCAATTATGTAGGCTCGAGTAACCACAACTGGGGTACTAATGAACCGACTTATATTAACTCACCTATGGGAAAACTTCTCTAGGAGATTCTAATAACCCTAGTGCCCCACAACTTTGGGGAATTTAACCCTTTAACAATAAGGAGGGTTACCCTCTATGACTTTACATGACTTGTTTACATTATTGATTCTCCCAATAGGAACATCGGGGTACGACATGACTCAATTACATTACAGATACTTCCCGAAATAAACATCGGGGTACAATACATAAAATATACAAGTGAATACATTCTGAAGTTACAAATACATCAACACTCNCAACACAGGTATTCTTCTTTGTATCATCTGGATCATCATCGAGTTCTCGTCATATTCATCTTCAAGTCATCTTCATTTGGATTTGGATCATCACTTGATCTGGATCATCATCACTGGAACATCATCACTGGAAATTGATCGTCACTCAGTCAGGATCATCACTGCTAGATCATCATCACTGGATCTGGATCATCACTCGATCTAGATCATCACTGGGTCATCATCACTGGTGCTATCTCTTGATTCTTCCTGTCATAGGAAGCTCTACAGAGCTAGCCCTTTTTCATGCTAGTTGTAGACCTAGCCTCCATGTAGGTCTTCTTCAGTGCTTATATCTAACCCTAAGTTAGAATGGCCTAGCCAACACTTACATCTGTCCATGAGAGGAACACATCCAACACCATGTCAGAAAGGCACGCCCAACACTTACATCTGACCATGGGAGGAACACATTGAAGAACCATGTCAGAAAGGCCCAGCACTTACATTCACCAGCATGATAGGACACACCTACTATCCTCTATGAATAGGCCCAACACTTACAATCGCCAGCATGATAGGACACACCTACTATCATATGTGAAAAGGCACAACACTTACAATCACCAGCATGGTAGGACACACCTACTACCATCTGTGAAAAGGCACAGCACTTAAAATCACCAGCATGGTAGGACACACCTAATACCATCTGTGAAAAGGCACATCACTTACAACCACCAGCATGATAGGACACACCTACTATCATCTGTGGAAAGGCTCAACACTTACGACCACCAGCATGATAGCACACACCTACTATCATCTGTTAAAAGGATCAACACTTACAATCACCAGCATGATAGGACACACCTACTATCATCTGTGAAACAGATATGCATTTACATCTGATCATGTGGTATCCAATCCCACAGCCACATTAGAATGGCTCCCAGCACTAGGCTGAGGATTCCTGGTAACTGAACAGGTGCCTCCATTCTCCCATAGAATGGCATCTCATCACTAAGCTAAGTATTTCTGGTAACTGAAAAAGTGCCTCCATTCAGAGAATGGCCTTCAACACTTATATCTGATCATGTGGGAACACATCCCTCAATCACATCAGAATGGCCCTCAGCTCTAGGTTGAGTATGCCTGGTAACTGACCAAGTGCCTCCATTCAGAGAATGGACTTCAATACTTATATATGATCATGTGGGAACACATCCCTAAATCACATTAGAATGGCCCTGCACTGATCATGTGGTAACACAACCCACAATCATATCATAACATTTCTACACTTACATCTGACCATGGAATGAACCAATCCTCTCACCATGTCAGAAGGGCTCATGGACTCATCACTTCCCTCAATTTGGAGAACACCATGCTTCTCCCCAAAGTACTCAAACTTCACTCTAGCCAATGGCTTAGTCAACACATCAGCTGTTTGTTCATCCGTCGCAACATATTAGAGCTTCACTAATCCTCTCTGCACCATATCCCTGATATAGTGATATTTTATCTCGATATGCTTTGACTTTTCATGGAACACCGGGTTCTCAGACAACTTCACAAAACTCTGGTTGTCGTAATATATACAAGTAGCATCCAACTGGAGATCAAATAAATCAGATAGTAGCTTCCTCAGCCATACTGCCTCACAACTAGCTGAACAAGTTGTGACATACTCTACTTCAGCTATACTCAGTGCCACACAGGACTTCTTCTTGCTAAACCAAGAGATCACATCTGATCTAATATTGAGGCAGCACCCTGAAGTGCTCTTTCTATCGATGGCACAACCTGCCCAATCTGAATCAACATAACCTTCTAGGCTAATCTTCTAATTCGCCTCATACTTGAGCCCATACTCAACTATACCCTTCAAGTACCTCACTGCATGCTTTGCAACCATCAGGTGAACATGTCTCAATGTGTTCACATCAAATAAAATATCTAGTCTCGTATTCATCAGGTACATCAAGGAACAAATTATCTGACGATACATTGTGGCCTCAACCGACTCTGATGAAGAAACACTCAATAGCTTCAGGTTCAATTCCATAGGGGTGGTCAAGGCCTTGCAAACCATCATCCTGAACCTCTTCAGGATCTCTACTGCATATTTCCCTTGTCTCAGGGAGATTTTTCCACACCTCCATGCCTAGAAAGTAGTGCATCATATCCAAGTCCTTCATCTCAAACTTGGCAGCAAGTCTCCTTCTTGCAACTTTAATGAGTTCCTCTTTTCTGTCAGGAACAAGTCATCGACATATAACATGAGCATCACTGGTCTTCCACCTTCAACCTTGAAGCAAAGGCTGGAATCTGCTTTACTCTTAGTAAATCCTAGAGTCATCAGTAATCTGTCCATCCTGTCATACCATGTCAAACCTCGAGATCTTCTGTAGTCACTCCCTCTGAAGCGAAGCATCATTCTCCCTCTGTCTTTCGTACTCTATGCATTGACGCATTCTGTACTGGAGTGACAAGTAGCTTCCTTTGCTACTAATATTCTATGTATCCATCTAAGGTCACTAGATATCAAGATCCTCTATCTTGAACCTTTTCAAAATTTCTTCTCGCACCCATCTGTGAGTTTGTCATCCTCTATAGGCTTTCATCTTGAACCTTGTAGCAAAGTTTAATATCTTCATCACTCTAGGTGATATTCAATCTCCTCATGTATGTGTCATCCTATGGGTGTCTTCTGAGCTTGTACAAGGCATTCTTTGATTTGCACACATGATTCTGCTTGTCATGTGTATTTCTAGTGGCTGCAAATGTCTCCTCATAGTCTATGCCTCGTGTTACGAATCTTTCCTAGTATCCCATGATGTTTCCATCTACTGCATGATGGAACTATGAACTTTCCTTCAGGTCTTGATATTGCATCCTAGACATCATTCTTCTTGAACTGGTCTTCCCTATATTCTTGGCTACTTCTTCATAGATGGAAGGTTCTGCATCAATGATGTCGCTACATTTGTCATATTATTCTTCATCTTGAACTGTCATCACTTGTTCTTTGGAACAAGCCTCATCCTTCTTTGCTTGTAGCTGATTGTACGCGATCTTTCCTACAAGTCAAATGCACTAGTTGTATGATTAGAAACATTTCATAATGCATATTCATAATGGTAAATTCCTATGCATAAAGATATAATCATGCAACTATTTTATCCAATACAACATTCATCCATATCTCACGGAAACTTTCTAGATGCCTTCCATCTCTACTAGGACAACATTGAGATTGTGCACTAATCCAATATGTCAGCAAAGAGGTTTCATTCTAGATAAGTAGCAATGGAGATTTGTATAGCACCATGAGATACTTACCCATCACATGCATATTAGTAGTATACTGTCATTAATGCAAACATTCTATCATGCATAATACATCAACTGAATATAAACAAATGCATAACAAAACAATATCATGAAATGAAAATTGAATACTTATCTTTATTTGTTTCATGAGTAGACTCCTTCGTATTCTTCATCACTTGAGGGATCTTCTTTGGATGGTGAGAGCTTGATCTTCAGTTGCTCCCATCTTCTTTTCTCTTATTAAGAGTCGAGCTTATTCTTGTGTGTGCTCTTCCGAGAGTTCGCTGAAAGTAATCACTTCCTTCTGGCACACATTCCTTGAATAAATGAATACCATGATCCTGGGAGGCCATTCAAGGTGGTTATCACAACTTCTGCATTCTCCACTTCTTCTTCTACCGCTTCAGGTTGTTCTTTGATTTGAAAGACCCTTGTAAAGTATGACTTTATGGTCTCTGCATTCTGGATCTTCACATTCTTCAACTGTTTTCTTAAAGTCATCTTCCAATTTATGTTCTTCCCTTGAAATAGCTTGGTCAAGGGATCAAACATCTCTTTCAGTGTCTTTACGGAAGACACTTGTGGTACAATTTGATCCGTGATTGAATCAACAATGATCTTCTTGTCCTTGACCAAGTTCTTCTTGTGTAAGGCTTTTAGCCTCATCTCCCTTTGGAACTGGAACCTCTCTACTTATGTTGGTGTCCAATTCATTTTCTTCAAGAACTAGTGACATACTATACTTCCATGTTTGGAAGTTGTCAGCCTCATCAATATTTTCATCAAGCTGATGTGATAGATCACTTTGAAATGAGAACCTCAAATGAAAATACCAAAAGATTAGATCTTACCGATTTGAGGTGTTCGTCCTGGTTTTGGAGTTGGCTGATCTAGGGTTTGTCAGAGAAACCCTAATTTTAAAAATTTGGAATCATTCAGATCTGATTGGATAGAAATATATACCTCTTCAAGGCGATCTGTCCAATGTACTCATTTTCTGAAAACAGTGGAGGGAAGCTCCAGGAATAGGAAGCCCTAGTTTACCAAATTCTTCTGCAGAAATTCCTTATACTTTTTATGTAGTATCTCTGAAAGTAATACTCCTCTATGTTTAAAATTTAGTACTGAGGTAGCCTCGTCAGTCCCTATTCCAACACCAAAGGTTTCATCAGAATTGGTTTCACCAATTGGGACATATGAGAGTTTTCCCAAGGTGACCAGTTTCAGGATTGTTCCGCATATAGAAGTTGTATGGACTGCCACATGTCACTGTTTCATCTTTTGGGTCTGAAACTTTGACCATAGAAATTAATTTCCGTGCAACTTTTTGGAACATCTTTAGAAATTTCATTTGGGCCTTCTTAGCCTGAGATATAGCAATTCTCCCTAGGTGTCCTTTTTAGGGATGAATCCTGGAAGATGCTGGAACCCTAACTTGGAGGAATCATATCTCCTAGAATATAGTGAATCCGAGTCTGAACTTGAATACTGTGTACATCAGTATTTTATATTGGTTCCATGCCACCTGCAAATTCTCTTTTAATGCCCTTAGAATGTATTGATTTTCCTATAACCAATCTTTATATTTTTGGGCGATGCAGTCTCCAAACATTAAATTTGCAAAATATGGAGCCTCATAGCCATACAAGTCCATAAATGGGGTCATTCTGATGGAGAGATGAAAGGTATTATTGTAGAAAAACTCTCCCAAGTGGAACCAAGTGTCCCAATATCTTTGTTGTCCCGTGACATAGTTATAGAGGTACCCTTCAAGCCATTGATTTACCCTTTCAGTTTGTCCATCTGTATGGGGGTGATAGCTTGTGCTCATATTCAGGTTTGTTCCCACCATCCCTAACAAATCCTTCCAAAAGGCACCAATGAACATGTTGTCCTGGTAACTAATAATGGTTATGGGAAATCCATGCATCCCGAAAACATCCTTGAAAAATAGAGCAACAATCTCATTAGATGAAATAGTGGAGGTGACTGTAAAGAAGTGTGCAAATTTGGTCAACCTGTCAACCATGAAATAAATGTTGTATTTTCCTTGAGCCTTTGGAATCCCAGTAATGAATTCTATGGAGACACACTCCCATTTATGTTCTGGAATAGGGAGTGGCTGGAGGAGTCCAACCGTATGTGTGTGCTCCACTCTGTTCTGCTGGAATTCATAACATTCCCTCACATGCATGAGAACATCATCCTTGAGACCCTTCTAGGTGAATATCTCTCTTACTTTTAGGTAAGTATTCAAAAAACCAGGGTGGCCAGCCACTGATGCATCATGTGCAGCTTCCAGAATCTTCTTCTTTAGTGCAGATCTAGGCACTAAGAAGATTTTATTTTTGTAGTATATGAGGTCACCATGTACCTTGTATGCTTCATTTTGTCTTACCCCATCCGAAACTTCACATTCAAACTGATTCTTTGAATATCCGGTGCCCAACTGTATCTTCCAATCACTTTGCATCTGTAACAAAGAGAGTGTGGGCTTGTAGGAAAGTGCATCAGCCACAACATTCATCTTCCCATTTTTATATTTAGTATCAAAGTCATAGGACTGGACTTTTCTCATCCATTTCTGTTGCCTATTATTGAGCTCCTTTTGGGATAGGAAGTGTTTAAGACTGTTGTGATTAGTCTTCACTCTGAATTTTCCTCCCACCAAATATTGTCGGAACTTAGCCAATGCATGGACAATGGCCAAAATATCCTTGTCATAGATTGAATACAACATTTCATGAGGCCGTGATTTTATGCTCTCGAATGCAATAGGGTGTCCCTCTTGCATCAGAACAAATCCATTGCCTTTCCTAGAGGCATCACATTCCAGTACAAAAGGTTTGGAGAAATTAGGTAAATTAAGTACCATACAACTGCTCATTATCTCCATCATATTTTGGAAAGCTTGTTCAACCTCCCCATTCCTTATTAGTCAGATTTTTCAAAGGTGCAGTGAACTGGGAGTAACCTTTGACAAATTTACGGTAGTAGTTGCAAAGGATAATGAAGCCTCTCAATTCGGTGAGGTTCCTTGGGCTTGTCCAACCTAATATGGACTCTATTGTTTATTTGTGCACTTTGACTCCTTCTTGGAAGGTCACGTGGTTGAGATAGAGAATTTTGATCATGCCAAACTCATACTTGGACAAATTAGCATAGAAGGACTGATCTGCAAGTATAGTGAGCACTGCATTTAAGTGGAGAAGGTGCTCCTCCCATGTTCTTCTATAAATCAAAATATCGTCGAAGAAGAAAATGAAATAATTACAGAGATGCTAACTAAACACCTTGTTCATGCATAATTGGAAGGTTGGAGGAGCATTAGTCAAGCCAAATGGCATGACCAAAACCTCAGAATGACCAAAATGACAACAAAAGGATGTCTTTTGTATGTCTTCCTCCCTCATTCTGATTTGGTGATATCTTGACCGAAGGTCTATTTTGGAGAAGAATTTTGCTCCATGCAGTTCATCCATTAGTTCATTAATCCAGGGGATTGGGTACTAGTTCTTTATGGTTTTCAGGTTTAAGGCCCGGTAGTCTATGCATATTCTGGGTGTCCCATCCTTCTTCTTCATTAGAACCACTGAAGAATAAAAAGGACAGGAGATTGGTCTAATGAGGCCCAAATCAAGGAGCTCCTTAATGTACTTCTCAATCTCATCCTTGAATTTCTTGGGATGCTTGTAGAGGTGTATTAATTTTACTGTAAGTGTACCAACTTCTAACTCAATTCTGTGTTCAATGCCACGGTCAGGTGTCCTGCCATGTGGAAGGTTTAAAAAAACCCCTTGTGCTTATGCAACAACTTTTTTATGTTTGTGGGATGGTAGGAAACTTTGACTGTAGTTCCCTCATTGGTAATCTGACATTCAACAACCCATTCAATTTCCACATGCCTCAAAATGGGTCTCATACTGTTGGTAGAAATTAATTGCTTTGGGAAAGTATTCATACCCTTTAGAACTACTAATTTCCCTTCATAATCTTTGAAACTTATTTGGGGTATGTTGTAATTCATGGAATGTTCTCCAATAGAGTACAACCATTGAAATACCAAAACCATGTTGGTGTCTTCCAAGTTGACAACATAAAATTTGTCTTTCACTGTGTAGTCTCCTAGATTCACTTGCAGGTTTGGAATCCATCAATTGCATTACATGGTATGGTTCCTCGAGATGACCATAGTGAATCCTTCAAAGGACTCAGTTGGCAGATTTCTTTTCTCCACTAGGGTTGCATCAATAAAATTGTGGGTGGGACCCCCATCAACAAAAACTATGATTATTTGGCCTTGTAATACTCCTTTCAGCCTCAATGTATGGTACCAAGGTACTCCATTGAGTATTGCAATGTTGTTTTTGGTTTGAGGGAGTTGCTCCTCTTCTTCAACTATTTCATATTCTCCATATGCCATTTCAACTTCTTCCACCATTCCCCATCACTTTCGAATAACACTTCAATGTAGTGTGCCTTCCCCTTTACACAATTGTGGACCGAAACCCAAGGTTCTTGGAAGAAAAAATAGAGCTTTCTCCTCCTCATCTCATCCCAATCCTTGTAGGAGTAATATTTCTTGCAAGGGGAAGGGAAGTTCCTCACCAAAGGTATTTTATTCTACAATTTAATAGGCATAGAGGTCTTGGGAGGATACTTGGTCCTTGGAATTGCATCATGAAGGTCTCTAGTCCTGCTCACCGCTTCTTGTAGAGTTGTGGGTCAGTAAGCTTTCACCAACCCTTTCATAGGTTCTGTTAGTCCTTCTGTAAAAAAAAGGATCAGCCTAGCTTCTAAGATATTAGTGACCATCACTGCCATCTTTTGGAATTCTGATATGTAATATTCTAGAGTTCCCACTTGTCTAATATGTGCTAATTCACAGAAAGAAATGTTAGGATCTCTCCGATCAAACCTTTATGGCAATCTCCTGGTGAATTCCTCATCAGTAACTACTTGATAATGGCCCAAGGTCTTCAAGCCATGAAACCACCAATCATTGGTCTCCCGATTAAGATGTAAGGCTTCCAACTTGATGTAATCCTTCTCTTCCATAGGATTTAGTTGGAAATAGGTGTCCAATTTTCAAATCCACGAGCTCATTGTGCACTTGGAAGTGCCATCAAAGTAAGGTAAGGTAATTCTACAAATGGAATTCCTAAACTCAAAATTATTATATGGCAGCATTTGAACTCCTCTTGGCTTCCCTCTATACTTAGTTTCACAAAAGTCTCTAAATGGAAGAACCTTTTTGCACTCATCACTTGAAGTTTGACATGAAAAAAATTTCTCCTACCATGAAGCAATTGTTTCAATCTATAATTCAGGGTCTTCCTTTGTGGATTCCATGAACTTGGGAATGGTGAATCAGGGCTGCAAATTATGTTCATCTTTGTGTTCCAGAGGCCTATTTTGATGCCCGGTCTTAGAGAAGATAGATCCACCTATGATATTTATTTCTTCATATTGGGATCCAATGTTGCTCCCTTCTCTATCTTGAGCACCCAGCTGCTTAGCTAGGAACTCTATGGTCTCTTGAATAGAATGAATGATATTGGATAAAATTTCATGCAGCCCTTTCAACATATTTCTCATAAAATTTCTGAACTCATCCTTCTCATCCATATCTTCGATGAATCCCCCTTCCATAGAGTCAACTTCCTCTTCTTCATAGGCCTTCCTTTTAGAATCAAAATTAAATTTTGGACTCATTAAGGAATATCAAGAGTACGTATGAAAACCCATGCCTTGATACCACTGTAATATCCCTGATATGATATCATATCAGAATATTAACTCTGCTGCAAATTTGATTAAAATTCGAAATGAAAATGTTGCACTTAACCAATCAATTCTTGATAGCTAATAAATTTATAAACAAGGCAACAAGATGATGGAAGAAAACAAATACAATTTAGGATAGAGAAAGTACCTTCCCTAAGAACATGTAAATTGGGGACCATTTAGGTTTTGGAATCAGCTCCGTTGAAGCCTACTCACACGCTTATGGGTGCCCCAACCATGCAAACTAAGAAGAACATTCACATCCATTCAACCAGGGGTTTATGCAAGATTCAAAGGTGTTATAAGATAGGTAATAATCAGAAAATGAGGGTTCAGAATGTTAGGAATAGATATGGAATGATTTGGGGCTGTTTGGAATGATTTGGGAAAAACTAGCAGTTTTGTCCCAGGGATACCCTGTGCAAAGGTTTCTATACAAATGTGGTACAAACTCAAGGAATTGACTATATAAGAGATGGTATGGGTATTGGGGTGAGTTAAATTCCTATATTAACTTTTAGAATGGCATTTTAGTGTATAAATTTTCCAGAGTGATAAAAACAGTAAGACCAGTAAAAATTTCCTAGTTAATAAGCGAGGGTGTGCATAAATTGATGAATTTCGAATTAGATTTAATATGAAGCTTCTAATAATTTATTACATATATTAATACATAATTTTGTACACATCAGATAACTTAATTATTCTTCCCATGGACATTACTTCATTCTTATTGCATAAAACTAATAAAAAACCCATCAAAAGGGAAAACAAAGGCTCCACTCATGAAAACTTAACATGTGGGCTCTCTGGAACAAAAACCTTACCAAATTACAGAAGTAACAATGATTTGATAGGGCTGAGAATCACATGAGCAGGTTTATAGAACCGATATCTTCAAAATAGGGTCCAAAACCATGGATGGGAGGCCTGAAACAAGCACCAAGCTTGGGACTGGGAGCATAGTTGAAGTTTCCTTCACTAGATCTCATCTTCAATGCATGTACGACTGCTACATAGGGAGAATATGAATCTCATAGTGCTGATACTTGGCTCACCATAACCTGCACTAAAAATGGAAGGGGATATAGTGAGAGGGGAAAGGGACTTGGGGCGCATCACCTAAGAGACTGAGGCACATCACTCAGTATGAAGCTTGGATTCACTTAACACAAAGCCATTAAACAACCAAACTAAATAATGGTGCTTGAATTATCCTTAATTAGACCCTAGGTGACTTGTTAAGCAAGTCAATCACCTGTTGAGCAAGTTTCCCTTGATAAACCCTAACCCTAGCCAAGTGGTGCACCCTCCTTGAGAAAATGGTAAGTATGTGTAATGTGAGATGTTTCCCTGACAATACCTTGTATCCAACTTAGAAACTATGCCCTCCTTAGGCCCAAAGTTTCCTTCTTTTTCTTATGACAACATTTATGCACTTTCCTCTTTTATGACTGAACCTCTAAATGGAAATTGTTCCCTCCTTAGGCCCAAAGTTGCATGCTTTTTCTTATGACAACTTTTCTTCGCTTTTGGTACTTTCCCTCTTTTTTTATTGCTTTCTTTTGTCAGTCCCTTGATAGTTTCTAATTATCCTCATAGGAAATTTGGCTTGCCCAAGTGATCTCTCCTAACATGGCAACTTATTTCCATATATTTAATTGCACATTGATTAATAATGACAAGAAATAAAATTAAGTACAAGCCTCCTAAATAATAATTTAGTAAAATTACCTAGGTTAATTAATTAATGTCACTTAGATCCTGTAGGTGTTTGGAAAGGTCAACACTTTTCGTGTTCAATAAGGTGGGGACATGACAAAGATGTAGGAAATCATCATTTAGTTTTTGGAGGTCGACACAAACACCATTAGGATTAATTAATCTTTGTTTGTCCAATATAGTTTATTTGGTCATTTTTCCTAACTTAGTAAGTTATTATCATTATACTAGAGTATGGGGGGCGCACCTAGAGGTTGTCTTCCGCTTACTGCTTGTGAATGCATGAGTTTTTGTGCCTATGGGACTAATCCCTACATTATAAGAGCCCACTCCAAGTACCACCAACATCCTCCCTTAGTTGGTTGTGGTAGGTAAGCAATTATGCTGATTTAACCTCTAGTTACATTCAGTTAGATCACTATCAGTTATCTTAACGGCAGTTTTGCATGCATGTAGGGAATGTCGCGCCTTTTATCCACCTACCTCAGTTAACTAATTGTAGATAGATTTGAATCCTATATTTAACGTTCAAATTCTATTTATGTTATAATCATTGTATTATTGATTAATGAATGAAGATTAATGTTGTTATTATCTATAAGCAATTCTTATCCTATTTATCCGAAATTTGTGTCATGAATTTCCTTTTTAGTGTACATTCTCTTTGATTATTCCACTGCATGATTCCCTTCCTACAACTTTCATATTGGCTTGTAGATTAATGGTTCACAAATTTAACATGGTATTATATCCTTGTTCAGGATAAACTCAAACCTTGGAAACCTCCATTGTGTACTATAAGCAGTTGAGTTTCCACATGATTCTTGGAATCATAGCATTGATCCCTCTAGAGTCTATCCAGAGAAGTCTATATAGGTGTGACGGAATGTAAAAAAGTGCAAATGTTGAGGTGGAAAGGCTTGAACTGACATATGATTGTGAATTGGTTTGTTTTGAGATGATATTTTCCAGGTACCTATGTAGCTTCTTGAAATATTTGACTGATCAACATACAACAAAATGGTGAACTATTTTTATCATACACCCATAATCCTTATACCCTTCAATTACATTGATTGGAGGGAAGATATGTAAATGGAATTGCACAACAAGGGATTGTTTAGGATGAAAATGGGAAGAGAATCTGAACCCCAGCAGTATGTTGAGAATTCCAAGTTTCTTAACTAGCTAGATGAAGCCTTAGACTTCATGTGCATTCACATCTTCCAGGATATTCTATTTCACCTTGAGGGACTTAGAACACCAAAATTAAGCATGGGATAAGCTTGAATATTTGTTTGGAAAAAAATATTGACTTAGAGGCAATATTCTGGAGAATGAACTAATTTCCCTACAACCCAGCATTTTCGATACTATTCAACAATTCTTTTCAAAATACAAAGCTCTAGTACTATAATGAAAATAATGTGGGATAGAAAGGAAATATGAGAAGCTTGTGCTTCCAATTTTGAGCAAGCTTGGATCATAATTCTCAGTCTTTGTCTCTACTTTCCATTCCTGGAGAGTTTCCATTCCAAATTGGAAGATGCCTTCTCTAGATGCTTTTTCATAGTCTTTAATCCAGGAACAAGACAAATGGATTCAAATGGGAGTGCTTCAAACCTCCAAGAATTTGACACTCTTAACTAGGGACTCTAGAAATGCGCAAGAAAGAGGTAATCCAAAGGGGAAGGAGACCAAATATACTAATTCGAAACCAAAGGAGAATCATAAGTCTTTCAATGGAGCCTCATGTTCCTAGAAGAAGAATAAATTTGAGAAAAATCTATGTTCCTACTGTATGAAAGGATTTCATCCAGAAAGTTCTTGTATGAATAAGACCATTGATCAAATGGAAAAACTCTTTGAGAAGCACAATATTTCCCTCCCTGAAGGCACAAGGAATATTGAATATGGATAAAAGTTTGAATATTATGATGAGAGATGCCATGCACTGAAGGCTAGCTATTCAAAATCACATACATTCCTCATTTTTTCAAGATCGTCCAATCATATGGTTGCATTGAGAGAATACTTCTATTCATTACAAACTACAGATGATCCAAGTATTCACATGGGTGATGAAACCCAAATTTGAGCTAAAGGAAATGGTTCTATCCTGCTAAGCATGGAGTGTTCAGAAATGTACTCTTTGTTCCCTCCTTAGCTGCAAAATTGTTTCCTGTATATCAGATGAATCATATTGGCTCACCAAAGCGAGTAGTATTTGAGCCTGACTCATTGGAGATCACATATGTCCCATCTAGGAAAATTATATTGAAGGGTGTTGCAAACCATGACTCAAAGGCATATGAATTGTGACACTTTCTTCCATACTTAGTTCCAATACAACCTCAACTTCCATTCGAAAGGGGAGTTAAAAATAGTCTATCTACACCTTTTGTTAATGATGTATTGTCTAAAGTTTCAGATTCAGAATATGAGGAACAAGATCAACATGATCTTGATATTGATATTGATATTGATCCTCAGAGGATCTATATCTAGATCCATCTCCTATTCCAAATAAGTGGCCTAAGCCTAAATGGGCCCAAAATATCATTGAAGCATCTGGAATGTTGCTAGGGATCCAAGTGACATAAGAAGAATGAGGTCCCAGTACCATAATGAACATGTTGCACTCTATCATTCAATAACACTTCCTTTAGTGAGGTGCAACAAGCTTCCTCAGAGATGCTACTTGATGGTAAGGACTAATCCACAATTCAACCCACTGAAGAACAAATTGGACCAAGTCACTATTCCTCTAGAAAGAAGAGACAAAGGAAATATTCCTTCTCATATATATCATCATATTGGAAGAAGATGGAAAATTTCACATGCATAGTCCCGAGATGCTAATGCACAGAAGAGCCATGATTCTGCATGGCTGCTCCACAGAGTTGCAGATTGCAGCAATTTTTCACAAGTTTTTGCTCAAAGAGAAAACATTTCTCTTAAGTATGGAAGCTTGTTTAGTGATTACCTGCTTATCTTGAAGTTGGGGGGGGGGGGGTTCCCATGAGTTTTTCCCCATTTTCCTTATTTTATTAAGCAATATTTTATTCATTTAGATTGTTTGGGTGACTTTTGTCTTATTTTCTAGGGCCCAAGTTGTCCAAAGATAGGATTAAAGGGGGTGGGGGTGTTAGGATTAATTAATCCTCCTTTGTCCAATGTAGACTATTGGCCTTTTTATCTAACTTAGTAAGTTATTATCATTGTACTAGAGTATGTGGGACACACCTAGACATTATCTGCCACTTACTGCATTTGGATGCATAATTTTATGTTCCTATGGGACCAATCGCTACATACATTATAGGAACTCACTCTGAGTGCCACCAACAACCTCCATAAATTGGTTGTGGTAGGTAAGAAGTTATGCTGATTTAAACTCCAATTACATTTAGCTATATCAATATCAGTTAGCCTAGCACCAGTTTTATATACATGGAGGGAGTGTGGCACCTTTTATCCACCTACCTCATTAGTTAACTGATTGCAGATTGATTTATACATCCAAAGTTAGACTAGTGAGCTTTAGTTGTGATTTAGACACACTGAGTTAGCTAATCAGTCAATTAGAACTAATAGATTTGAATCCTATATTTAGCATTCGAAATCTATTTACTATATATTAATCATTATATTATTGATTAATGAATGAATATTAATGTTGTGATTATCTGAGCAAATATTGTTCGATTTATCTAAAATTTGTTTCATGAATTTCTTGTTCAGTGTACATTCTCTTTGATTATTCCACTGTATAATTTCGTTCCTACAACTTTCATATTGTCATGTAGATCAATGGTTCACAAATTTAACATACACAGAACCATTTATTGGTTCGCTTTGGATAACCCAGGTTCACAGATATGTATATCATGTGGATCATCATCTTAAGGCTCGCCATTTATGTTATAACACTCCATATAGATCCAATTTGTCTCATTTATCTAAGGAAAAATTAACATCAAAACATGGATGTCCTAAAAAATATTGTCTTTGATACACTAGTACAAAATGAGGAATTAGCTACTAGGTGACTAAAAATTCTAGTCACCACAGGGTTTCCAAGTGATTTACTACTAAATATGAGCAATTTTGATTGACTCAACTATAAACGACTAAAATTAATGACTAATTTAGTCACCAGTTAACAAATATGACTAGATAATAAGTGACTGAGTTAAAAATGACTAAAATAAATGACTAATTTAGTCACGACATAAAAAATGACTAGCTAGAAGAATATGAATTAGTCGTTTATGTTAGTCATTTTTAATTGTGTCATGGAAAATTGCAAATTTGGCAATGAAGTGTACTTTTTGTAAGTTGTCTACCTTCTATTAGTAATATTAGTGCCATGCACCTCGATCTTCAGAGATCCAACAAAGCAATTGCATGAACTTTTAGCCTTATGGGGGCTTTTATGGTTTGCAAAAAAAATACAAATCTCTAGCTTTGATCTATTTTTGGCGAATCAAAGGTCATGATAATTGATTGGGCCAGAGGTCTCACCAAGTTGCAGTCACTAAGTTATATATGATTGTTTGTTGAAAAGGATTGGGCTCCTAAAGAATTGTTTTCTTTCTTTATCCTTCAGGCACCTGTACAGGGAGTTCAATTCTGACGCGGAGCTACGGTGTTGAATACTTAGGCTAAGAGGACTAGATTTACAAGTAATTTGTCTGAATCTAAGAAGATGCTTGAAGACACATCTAAGAAGAGTAAATGGAATTGGAATTCAGGCAATTCTAAACATGGTGATGAGATTGGTGTCGGTGGACAGAAATTGAAACTGACAAATATTGGTATTGAGCTTCACGTTGGGTCTCCACTGCCTTCAGAATGACATCAATGTTTAGACCTTTAGGTTTGTTCTGTGTTTTTCTTGATTATCTATTGTGTTTTTTTTTCTATTCATGTTTTTTTTCTTTGTTGTGGATGTGGTGGAGATGAAATGGCTAGATCATAATTCCCTTATAGTAACAGAGGAATGCTACACCTATATATGCACTATAATAGGCCATAAGGATCAAATCTATTATTGGATATCCTATGATTTTCACAAGTTGCAGCCCTGAAAATAGGTCAGACCTGCCCAGGTTCATAATAATATTGCTATGTTTACAGATAAAACTCAAGAACTAGCAATTCAAGGGTTGGTAGACCAAAAATGTTGTGTATAGGATTTCAGACTAAAGGTTATAATATCTAAGAATGTCCTCGCTTCAAGGTTCAAGGGAGGGACCTGGACTCTTTACTTTCCCTATGGGACCCCTTCCAGAAACACATACGAGAGGAGTTGTGCAAGTCTTAATTACCTGCTGTTGTACCTCTTTTTTTGTAGTAAAGTATATTGCTTTCCTAAATACTAAAACTGCGTAATCTGCTTAATATTGTTATATTTGTAAGATTCATGAGAAACCCCCAGGAATTGTAAGACTCATTAATTAACTTTCGGGATTACAACAATCTCATACGGAAATAAGCCTTCCATTACTCGAAGAATCCAACCTTTTAACAGACTAATTCAGAATATATACAAAAGGAGAAGGAAACTAAATATAGAATTAGAAAGTTAATTCCTAAATTTATGCAAACAATCTGACAGCTTCACAAGATATCCTAAATGAATTCAACTGCATTCTATCCTATTTCTAACTTAACTCTTCCATTGACAGCAAAGCTAACTCAATTCTTTCTAGAACTAGTTCACTAAATTGATTACCACTAACCTAAACCTATGGAGAATATTCAATTAAGGGAAACCCACTCCCTTTTGTAAAATTTAGAATCTTAATTTTCGAATGGCCGCGTTGCAATTTAAGAGTGATTCCCCTACATCATTTATCCTTATTAAAAGATCTAGAGTAACCTTGGTACGCAACATTACAACTTTGGGAGAAGACCTTCCCTGTCACATGTGACTCCTCCTTCTGACTCGACCTCATTTCCTCCTCAAGATTCCTCCTCTCCAGTGACTGAGATTATTCCTCTCCCTCACAATCCTATCATTGATCATCTCCTGAACATTCAACCACCCTTTCCTCACTTGGATGTTCCTACTCTTGACTCGACTGTGTATTTCCCCCCGCTTTCTCACGATCCTGCTCCATGTGGTCTTATCCCCTCCCCCCCCCAGCCCTACCTCTTCCCCCTCCTTTTCTGATCCTGCCCTCAAAAAATCCCTCCCTATTTTCACTGCCACTTCCCCCTCTTCCCCCTCCACCCTACATATAAACTCCATTAGGTTTTCTAATGTGACCGTGAGGAAGCCTCCCAAAGGGAAACGGAGCTTAAAGGAAGAAATTTCCTCTGCTTCTCCCCCTTACATCCCACTATCTGTTCGTATCGAGGAAGCTGACAGAGGATTCTCTTCCAAGGGACTTAGAGCTTTGACCCCCCCAAGAGAGTTTACTAGATGATGATTCTCTCCCTTAACTCATGGGATCTAGGAGGGCGGACCAAATCTCTCAGCCTTCGAGCTCTTTTCAGTTCTCTTAAACCTGATATTATTCTGTTACAAGAAACTATGTGTAGTGATTCTCTCGCTCTTATCATCTTCTCTAAATTACTCCCCTCCTGGGAGTACTGTGCGATCAGTGCGAAGGGGCTTTCGGGAGGTCTTCTCTCAGCTTGGAATCCTTCGATGGTCAATTGTAAGGCTTATCATACATGTGCGGGTATTCTGCTCCAGGCCTCTATTCGGGGGATGCCAGCTATCCCTCTCAACATCCTAAATGTTATGGTCCTTATAGGGACCGTGAACTTTTTTGGGACAATGCTCTCAGAGGGGGCATTCTCAACTTACCGCATCTGGTGATTGGAGGGGACCTAAATCTTATCCTTCGTTCTTCTGAAGTCTGGGGAGTCAAAGCCTCTTTGGACCCACTATCGAACCATTTCCTATCTCTCTTTGAGTCTATAGGTTTGGTGGATGTGGCTCCAAGTGAGTCTGGGCCTACTTGGCGCAATGGCAGAGCTGGAAGTGAAGGTATCAGCAAGCGTTAGACAGGTTCCTTATCTCAAATTCTCTGATTCCCTCTCTGGGAGCCTATAAGACCTAGATTAAGTGCTTGGATCTCTCTGACCACTTCCCCATTGTTTTCGAGTGGAATACCTGGAAGGGGTCCCATGATTACCATTTCAAATTTAATCAATCTTGGCTTGAGGATCTGGACTTTATTGCTTGGTTCATGCGAGAGTGGGCTTCTTCTTTCAATCCGGATTCTATAGATGACATTGAAGATCTTTGCCTCTCTTTGAGAAAGCTCAAATCTACCACTAAAAGGTGGACCAAAGAAAAATTTGACAGTCTGGTATTGGAATCCACCAACCTGGAATTAGCTATAGAATCCATCCTTACTGGTCCTACTAAGGGCATTCTCTCTTCGGAGTAGATTGTCTCCCTATCACTTTTGAATGCTGAGAGACATAGAATCCTGCAACATTTCCTTCTCACATGGTAGCTGAAAAGTAGAATTAAATGGGCTTCTCAGGGTGATTCGAATACAAAGTTTTTTCATGCTGTGGCCTCGGGGAGAAGGGCTCGAAGAACATGATGGGATTTTGGTTGAGAATGAGGCCTCCCTAAAGGAAATGGGTAAATATTTCTTTGCAAATATTTACAAAGATGAGGGTTCTACTAGCCTTGATCAACAACTTAAAGTTATCTCGCTCTTTCCCAGATTTATCCCCTCTGAGCAGTCATCTCTCCTCTCAAATCCAGTGAGTCTTCATGAAATTGAACTCGCTCTCAAAGCTTTTAAAAAAGACCATAGCCCCAGTCCTGACGGTTGGCCTGTTGAATTCTACTTACATTTCTTTGATCTCTTGAGCCCTATTCTTCTCAAGGTTATTGACCAGACAAGGGTTTCGGGGTTTGTCCCCCCTTCTAATTTGAACTTGACTTTCCTAGCCCTTATCCCTAAGAAAGACAAACCCCATACCTTTTCCAATTTCCGACCCATTTCTTTATGCAACCTGCTCTATAAACTTATTTCTAAAATTATTGCAGGGAGGCTCAAGCCCTTCTTGGATTTGGGTATCTCTCGGGAACAATTTGTCTTCCTTAAGGATCGTCAAATCTCTGAGCCTATTGGTATTGTTCAGGAGGTTCTTCACTCCATCAAGACTAAGAATCTTTGTGCCTTCGTTCTAAAGCTTGACCTCACCAAGGCATTTGACCGTGTGGACTGGTCCTATGTCAGACTCATCCTGATCCAAATCGGTATTCCCCTTCTTACTGTTAATTGGATTATGGCTTGTATCACTTCAGTCAATTTCCCGGTCCTGGTTAATGGAACCCCCTCGCCCTTTTTCACTGCTTCGTGAGGTATTCGTCAAGGTTGTCCTTTATCCCCCCTCCTCTTTATTCTTGTTATAGAGGGTCTTAGTCTTCTTATTCGGGATTCCAGGAACAATGGTCTCATTAGAGGCATTCAAATATCTCCCTCTCTTGCCCTCTCCCACCTTCTCTTCATGGATGATGTTATCTTAATGGGCTTAGGTACTCTCCTTGATTGGTCGGCCTTTGAAGTAATTCTAGAAACTTTCAGCAAGGCCTCTGGTATGAAAATCAATGTTGAAAAGTCTTGTCTTCTCTACTGTAATATGGACAATGCAGTACAAAACACTTTTGCTAGTTCTATTCCCTACAAAATGTTACCTCTTCATTCTAGTTTCACTTACCTGGGTTATTTTCTAAAACCTCTTGGGTATCGTGTTAATGACTGGATTTGGCTTCTCCAAAAATTTTAAAAGTGCATTAGTAACTAGACCTTCCAGTATCTTTCCCTGGGAGGAAGACTAGTTCTAGTGCAATCTGTCCTTTCTAGCATTCCTGTTTATTGGATGGGACTTTCTCCTATCCCTGCCACCATCTTGCAGAAGCTCAGAAGTATCATGTTTAACTTTATCTGGGGGTCCTCTGATAAAAACAAAAAGTTTCATTTGGCAAGCTGGAATTACCTGTCATGGCCGAAGGAATGTGGGGGCTGGGGTATCAAGAACCTTCATTGGTTCAGTATTTCCCTTTGTCTCAAAAATTTGTGGAGGGTTATTCATTCAAATGATTTTTGGACACAGGTCCTTCTCTCTAAATATATTAAATGCTCCACTGTGGTTGAATGGCTCAGGAATAAGAATTTTACCACGCGCTGTGCTTTAGCTATTTGGAGAGGCTTTGTTCAGACCCTCCCTTGGATGGGCTTACATTTGGCATGGCAGGTGGGAAATGGTGAAAATATTATCTTAGGTATCGATCCTATCGTTGGTTTTCGATCCTCCTATAGTCTCCCTGAGGATCTGCGGTCTTACCTGGAAGACCTGAATATTTGCTCTCTCGCACAAGCCCGTAATACGCTGTCTTCGAGGTGCTATTGGTATACTTCAGAAGATTTGGATCTTGGTGGATCTTACTCTACTATCTGGAATAATTACATTGAAAGTCTTATTGGAGCGGGTATTCGCCTCTCTAACAGTTCAAATGATCTTGTTTGGACCTATAAAAAGAATGCTGGTTCTATCACAGCTAAGGCAGTTTATGATTGCATTGTATTTTCACACTCTCCTCCGGCTCCTAGTCCCATAGAGTCCTCCCTATGGAATAGAGCCCTTCCCAACAAGATCTCTTTCTTTATTTGGCTCTCTATTCGGAATAGGATTCTCACCTGGGAGAATCTCCAGAAAAGGGGCTATCATGGCCCTAGGATTTGTGTTCTCTACTGCGAGGATGAAGAGACTATTGAGCACTTATTTAACAATTGTCGTGTATGGAGGATGGTTGCTATTCATGTTTGTGATATCTTAAATATCACAGCTTTTTCTCCCTCTGCTTTGATTGGGGAGATGATCAAAATCTGGAATGAAATCATGCCTAAGAACTCACCCTTTCACACTCTCCCTTTCCACATGATGTAGATCTTCTGGAAAAAAATAATAAAAAATAATTTATTATAAACATAATTTATTTCCACTATAAACATAATTTATGAAAATATATATATATATATATATATATACATTATCCAAATTAAATAATACAATTATCCAAATTAAATATTATATACCATATACCCAAAAAAATACCATATACCTAAAAAAACTGAAAAAAAATACCATTATCCAAATTAAATAATAAAAATAAAAAAATATATATGAAAACACACAAATATTTTATTTTCATGGTTCGTCGAACGGTCTTGACCCAACAGCAATGGCATTCCAGCAGCAACGACATTCTGATTTTCCTTACCATCCTTCAATTCCGACAATTTAGATTGCTACTCAACTTGCTACTTCTTGTCAAATGGCCTAACCGTTCGCGCCAAACATTGGAGGGTTTGGTGGGTTTTGGATATGGATATTGGTCATACCCGTTGAGGAGTTTGGGATCGATATTAACCACGGTTGATTTCACAATTTATCTATTTAATTGCCATAGTTTCCATGGATAAAGTAGCATTGGAGAGAACCTGGAGACTTTTGAAGAGGCAGGCCTCGAATTCTGCACCTCTGGCATCAACACCACCTTCTTTGCTTACAAAATCCCTGGTAAGTACTGTGAAATGATAAATTTTTAGTGAATGTTGGATAAAAACCCTATCTGGCCCCTCACCAGAGAGTTTTCATCCATCATGATTTTGGAGAATTAAATTTTTAGTGAGTAAACAGCCCTGACCTTCTAGCACTAGGCTCTTTCTGTTGTGCCCTCGGTATCCTCACTAAGCTCTAGATAGACCTCTGCCAGCATTTAAAAAGGGCTCTGTCTACACTTTAGGGTATTGTCCGCCCCCTTTCTAGCCACAAGGGCTGCCCTTACAGTGGCAGCACACCCTATACAGTGTCTGCCCTGCCATTTTCCCATCGTTTAATCCTCTAACCCTGCGCAACAAGCATAGTAACATTCATTAGAAGGTTACTTTTTATTGTTTTTATTTGTTACTGAATGTAATACTACTACTACCCCTGTTTGCAGGCATATATATTAGACTATATAAACACTACACTATAATCTTGGTTTCAAAAGTTAATTTTGATGGTTAGCTAGTGTTGTAACACAAGAAGGACTGATTTAAACCTTATTTGCAAATTTATATCAGACTGTATGTAATGGTGTTATCTTGGACATAATCATAGTTTACACTCTGAATATTACGTATGCTTTCTAATACTCTATGGATGATGGTAAACAATCACTTAAATATTTTTTTTAAGAACCTATTTGTAAGTATACATACTAATTTGTTTTTCCTAAACTAGACAGTCACATAATTAGTTCAAGTTCATACTATACACTGCTGTATGCATAGAGTGGTGAGTGTGTTTGAAATGATAAAACCAATGTATGGACTTATGCTTAAATAGTGAAATGATAATTTTTTAGTGAATGTTGGATAAAAAACCTATCCGGCCCCTCACCAGAGAGTTTCCATCCATCATGATTTTGGAGAATTAAATTTTTAGTGAGTAAACAGCCCTGACCTTCCAGCACTAGGCTCTTTCTATTGTGCCCTCGGTATCCTCACTAAGCTCTGGATAGACCTCTGCCAGTGTTTAAAAAGGGATCTGTCTGCACTTTAGGGTATTGTTTTCCCCCTTTCTAGCCACAAGGGCTTCCCTTATAGTGGCAGCACACCCTATACAGTGTCTGCCCTGCCATTTTCCCATCGTTTCAATCCTCTAACCTTGCGCAACAAGCATAGTAACATTCATTAGAAGGTTACTTTTTATTGGTTTTATTTCTTACTGAATGTAAGACTACTACTACCCCTGTTTGCAGGCATATATATTAGACTATATAAACACTACACTGTAATCTTGGTTTCAAAATTTAATTTTGATGGTTAGCTAGTGTTGTAACACAAGAAGGACTGATTTAAACCTTATTTGCAAATTTATATCAGACTGTATGTAATGGTGTTATCTTGGACATAA
>LPNX011100007.1:72880-84109 GCA_001517045.1 Pseudotsuga menziesii
CACAAGGGCTGCCCTTACAGTGGCAGCACACCCTATACAGTGTCTGCCTTATCATTTTCCCATTGTTTCAATCCTCTAACCCTGCGCAACAAGCATAGTAACATTCGTTAGAAGGTTACTTTTTATTGGTTTTATTTGTTACTGAATGTAAGACTACTACTACCCCTTTTTGCAGGCATATATATATTAGACTATATAAACACTACACTGTAATCTTGCTTTCAGAAATTAATTTTGATGTTTAGCTAGTGTTGTAACACAAGAAGGACTGATTTAAACCTTATTTGCAAATTTATATCAGACTATATGTAATGGTGTTATCTTGGACATAATCATAGTTTACACTCTGAATGTTATGTATGCTTTCTAATACTCTATGGCTGATGGTAAACGATCACTTAAATATTTTGTTTAAGAACCTATTTGCAAGTATACATACTGATTTGTTTTTCCTAAACTAGACAGTCACATAATTAGTTCAAGTTCATACTATACACTGCTGTATGCACAGAGTGGTGAGTGTGTTTGAAATGATAAAACCAATGTATGGACTTATGCTTAAATAGTGAAATGATAAATTTTTAGTGAATGTTGGATAAAAACCCTATCTGGCCCCTCACCAGAGAGTTTCCATCCATCATGATTTTGGAGAATTAAATTTTTAGTGAGTAAACAGCCTTGACCTTCCAGCACTAGGCTCTTTCTATTGTGCCCTCGATATCCTCACTAAGATCTGGATAGACCTCTGCCAGCATTTAAAAAGGGATCTGTCTACACTTTAGGGTATTGTCTGCCCCCTTTCTAGCCACAAGGGTTGCCCTTACAGGGGCAGCACACCCTATACAGTGTCTGCCCTGCCATTTTCCCATCATTTACGCAACAAGCATAGTAACATTCGTTAGAAGGTTACTTTTTATTGGTTTTATTTGTTACTGAATGTAAGACTACTACTACCCCTGTTTGCAGGCATATATATTAGACTATATAAACAAGACACTGTAATCTTGGTTTCAAAAGTTAATTTTGATGGTTAGCTAGTGTTGTAACACAAGAAGGACTGATTTAAACCTTATTTGCAAATTTAAATGATTAAGCAAGGTAAAGCTGTAATTTCTCTTTAAAAGAAATAGCTTTCTAGCTCCCTAAAGAAAAAATTGAAAAGAATTAGTTGAGGACGTTGAAGTAGCTTTCTCTCTCCCTAAATTAAACTCTGGTGGATGTTGCTTGGCTCCTTAAATAAGTCTTTAAGCTTGGGATCTGTTTATTCCCAGATCACCTATTTGACAAGGGACACCTTGCTCAACAGGCTTTCTATGGCTTGAAATCAGAGATTTGATCTTAGATAAAACTTGAAAGGCAGGAATATGTCTAGCTTCGAAGAATTGTGCATTTGTGGCCATCCAGATTCCCTAAATGATTAAGCAAGGTAAAGCTTTAATTTCTCTTTAAAAGAAATATAGCTTTCTAGCACCCTAAAGAAAAAATTGAACTGAATTAGTTGAGGATTCTAGTAAAATTGTCAAGGTCCTTGCAATCAAAATGGATAATATCAGCACCATTTTTCCTTATCAAGCAGTGGAGTATATCATTCCATGCCCACTAGTTTATGCATGGAACTTTATAAATTTCTACCCAATGGCAAGTTAATGTAGTCTTATAATCAACTACAAACTGGCATCCTAGGCCTTCTTGTTGTCATGCACTTAAATATCAATAAAGAAGTAGCTATATTGAGATGAGAAATCGCAGTTTCAAGATTATAGTAATTGCTGGTGACAATTTTCTGGCATTTTTCTGCCTGCAAAAACTGCCCATATTCTGTCTTTGATATTTTTGACAATTGAATATACTAGAATTCACAGCAACCATTCTGCATGTGAATGATAAACACAACAATAGATACTGTAGAGAACTTTTCACCTCATTGGTTCATATATTATATATATACCTCTCAGTATATACTATACAGGCAAAGCCAACAGAAACATATTCATTCGTCCATATCTACATCTCAAAAATGATATATTTTAAACCTGGTTGACAACTGCCCACTACTCATCTTATCTGTGCTTGGAGTATCTTATTTCTCCAGTGCTGTCTAGAATATCTCCACATGCTTACATAAGCTTACATGGTATTCTGAGTGAGATTTTGTTTTCTACATCATCTCCTCCATAGTACAGGCATCCTCAATCCTTCTGATACCGGTGATTCATGATTGATTGCTTCAGTATCTTCTGCTCTTACCCAAATCATGCTCGTTATTGTTATTATTGTATTGTTTGTGGGCTCAGTGTATAACAGTTAGATCTGAGCAAAGATACCATTTTGTATTCCAACTTTCCTGTTCGCTTCCTGGCAACCTGTTAGATTTAATTGGGTTTGGATATTATCTTGGTTTGCAGTTGAGCGAGAGCAAGAAATAGATTACATCGGATTGGATTTGTATAGGTGTTGATAGAGATTAAGATGTGTTATGGATAAGGGAATGCTTGTGAATTCCATGCACGCATTGAATTGTTGCAGTTCAGCTGATGCACTTGTACTACTATTGAGCTTCATGAACATCAAAGGAAACGTTTCAAGTGACAAAAGCATTACAGGGATTACCAGGTGAAGTTCTATAACCAAACCTTTATAAAATTCAACCACAATGTTCCTTTGAGAAAATGCTCTTGTATAAGCATTAGGATTGTGTGGTTTCCTGAGTTGCAAAGTTTTGAACTTTGGGACTGTCTACTGATTGTTTATAATTTGTCAAGCACATCCTGCGATGCTCATGATCTTTCAGATGCGTAAATACCTGAGAAAGTTGCTTGAAACTTTCTTGCAAGATTTGGTCACCACAACCCTTCTCAGAAGTCGGCTCATAGAACATCTCTTGTAGTAGCAGAGTACTGTTTCAAGGCTACTTTCTTACCTATTTGTTATGGCTAAGAAAGTCCTATTGATGGAATTTCAAGTCCTGTTCTTTTTTTTCCCAGTGTACATGATGTTTTCAAAGGCTTAAAGGCTTTCCTGTGTGCTGTGGTAAATTGATCTATATCATTTACCTTCAGTGGTATTGGTTTCACAGTTTTGTTGCCTCAATGGGCATGAAAATGGTTGCTGTGAATTCTAGTATATTCATTTTGGTATTTTTATGGTTACTGTGCTGGTGACAATTTTCTGGCATTTTTTTGCCTGCAAAAACTGCCCATATTCTATCTTTGATATTTTTGATGTGTTGTCAGTTTGCAAACTTTCTAGATTTGTGGGTATCAGCCTTATTTTACATGAGCTTCATTATCCATGGTTGCCATTAGAGGAAGCACAATTGAATCCTGCTTGGTTGTATCTTCCATCTGGGCCCTTGTTCACATTGATATCTCAGTTGACAATACGGGCATCTGGGCATTGCAGTCTGATCTATCTCTCCTTTCCATTTTCTCCACTATAGGGTGTTTTTGTATTCAAGGTTTTTCTGTTCTGCACAAACTCAACCTAGGCATCTATATTGAACTGTCTGTAACTGTGTTTATCTCAATGGGTTACACGGTCTTTGTTCTGCAATGCCCACACAAGAATCAATGCGTTCTCAAATGATGTCCATGCATTTTTCACATAGGTGATCTTCATGTATCCACTCTCTGTTCATTTTCTTATGCTGCCATTTGACCCTTGCAGTGATGTATTGATAAATGAAGATTGGTCTTGATCAATGCAGCCTTTTTTAACTTCAGTTTTGAGGTCAAAAAATTCAATATTAACTGGCCATTGCACTTTTAAACTTTTCAAATTATTAATGCCATTTTGACTTTTCTAAAACCTTAGATATATTTGTACTTGCCTTGTTATACTTGGTGTCTAGACTTCTTATGGTGCAACGTTGTTCACCAATGATTGACAGACTCGCAGAAACTTGATTCCAGGTTTCAGGTATATGTCATATTTGTTTATAGGTTGCACACATGTACAAATGAATGCCAAAGAGAAGAAAAAATGAGAAGATACACTTTTATTATTGAATACTTTTCTCTTACAAATATAACATCTTGATTCACACATTTATAGCATGGTGGTTTAGCCACCTAGCCTTTAAATTTTCATTTGGTCACATGTCATAACATTAACATTAAACACATTTGTGTGTTGTTAATATTGCAATATGCCATTTTTTCAAAGAAAAAAATCTCCATTTCTATTCCCCATGAAAATTGAAATAATGAGGTGTTTTCTGCACTTTTCTGAAAGTCCTCAAAAAACAACTCCAGAGTCCAGTCTATCAATCTATACTCTATAGTGTCCAGAGTATGCCCTTGTGCCTTATTGATTTCTGTTATCTAATAGCTTTGTACTTTGTTCTAGACCTGTTCCCTGAGAGCCTCTTTGCATCTAAGCATATCTTCCCTATTCTTCAAAAGAGGAATTAGATTCCATGAGTACTCCCAAAATTTTCTAATTATGTACTTCAAATTTTGAAGGCATGTTATTAAATTAGATATTTCCCCTTGACAATATTATTACAGATAGTCAGAGATACATTTTGATTTCATCATTTTTATGTGAGAAAATTATGTTTTTACTTGAAAGAAATGAAAATTATGTTTTTACTTTATCTTGCATTGTCACAGCTGTACCTATGTGTTTCTGGTATTACTATTGTTGTTATTTACTATCCTTGGATGCTTCAACATTAACACAGGGACCTTTGGGAGTGTTAAGTTGAAATAAATGAAAATTATGTTTTTACTTTATCTTGCATTGTCACAGCTGTAGCTATGTGTTTCTGGTATTACGATTGCTGTTATTTACTTTCCTTGGATGCTTCAACATTAACACAGGGACCTTTGGGAGTGTTAAGTTGAAAGAAATGAAAATTATTTTTTTACTTTATCTTGCATTGTCATAGCTGTACCTATGTGTTTCTGGTATTACTATTGCTGTTATTTACTATCCTTGGATGCTTCAACATTAACACAGGGACCTTTGGGAGTGTCAAGTTCAAAGAAATGAAAATTATGTTTTTACTTTATCTTGCATTGTCACAGCTGTACCTATGTGTTTCTGGTATTACTATTGTTGTTATTTACTATCCTTGGATGCTTCAATATTAACACAGGGACCTTTGGGAGTGCTAAGTTGAAAGAAATGAAAATTATGCTATATATGTTACCACGTTCTTTTCTCCTTTACGTATGCTAGTTTAACTTGTTCGTTAATTTATTACTATTACTGTTATTGATTGTCCTTGGATGCTTCAACTTTAACACAGGGACCTTTGGGAGTGTTAAGTTGAAAGAAATGAAAATTATGTTATATATTTTACCACGTTGTTTTTTCCTTTACGCATGCTATTTTAACTTGTTCATTAATTTATTACTACTGCTGTTATTGATTGTCCTTGGAATATTCAACTAGGACCTCTGAGAGTGTTAAGTTGAAAGAAATGACCTTCCTTATACGATGATGATAAAACTTAGAATTATTGTACAGAACACATATGGATTATACCTTGAGAGAGAAGATAAAAATTTTACCCTTCGTCTTGTGGGTAAAATGGTTGTTTCCCCACCTTGATTGTACACATCGGTGTTGTGGGTATTGTGTGTGGGTCTTGTGGGTCTTGTCTATCAAACAGGATTTCTTATCCCTTGGCTTTAGGTATGTCTACATGGAGCACAATATGAGTGCAGACCGCTTATCCAAGGATGCACTTGATATGAAGGCTGGTCTTCTCTCCTTCTCAGAACTCTGGGAAGGAGAAATTATTGAGGAAGGCCTGATATAGCTCTTTTGAGACTTTTTTTCAGTATTTGTGGCATACTCATGTTTTTCCCTATTTGAGTATGGGGTGTGTTTGTTCCACCCAAGAGCCCTCCTGGATAAGCTGTCTGGGCTCATCCTGTTCTCCCTGTGGTGATGCTTTTTCTGTCTTTCTTTGAGATTTTGAGTTTTGTGGGTGGAGAGTTTTTGGGTCGAGAGTTGGGTTGACATCTACTGTAACTGCAAATAGATTTTTTTGTTTTTTTATATATTTTTTGAGATTGACAGTATTGATCCGTGACCTTGTGGACAGTATTTGTCTCACTTTGCCCTAAATGGGTCATAGCATCAACTGAATGGATATTTAGTTTTGACATTGAGGAATCATGCACATTGTTTCCCATAAGGTGTTCACTTAATTTTTCATGAGGGTTTATGGGTTTGTTTCTGAGTTTTTTGGGCAAGTCAACTTCTTAAATCTCTCTCAGCGGTCTCATCTAGTGACAAATCCAAAACTATTCGTTTTTCCATTGACACGGCATTTTTCACAATGCTTTTACTTTAGAATAGAGTGTAATGTGTAGTCAGTTAGGTGCAGTTGTTTGTGGCCGGAAAGGCCTAAAAAAATTAATTGAATCTAGTTTGAATCTCATCAAGCTGGGTGTAGAACCTCGATTAGGGATTTTAAATTTTGTAGGTGGAGAGCTGTTGGGTTGACAGCTGCTGCAAATGCAAATAGGTTTTTTTGTTTTTTATATATGTTTTGAGGTTGACAGTATTGATCCGTCACCTTGTGGTCGGTATTTGTCTCACTCTGCCCTACAACTACCTATCTCTCTCTCTCTCTCAGGTATGTCCATTGTTTCGTTAGTGACTTGTCTCCTAAGAGACAAAGTGTGATCGTATTATAAATCTGAGTATAGAAATTAAGGAAGTTCTAAACTATATTGTTTTCTTCTATTTGTCCATTTATAATATTTTTGCATGTTCTTGACTAATTCTGTTCATACATATCTTAGGTAACTGTAATTGATGGATGTACATAGTGCTGATATGTAGTAATCCTGGCTTGGTTTGGAGCAAAATGGGTCATAGGATCTCAACTAAATGGATATTTAGTTTTGACATTGAAGAATCATGCAAAAAAGAGTAAACAGAGCTCTGTAATTGAATCCTCCTTAGATTCCTCCTTGGCCCTTATTCTTAGATTCCTCCTTGGCCCTTATTTTGGCCTCCTCTATAGCTTGCATTTGTTGTTGCTTCAACTAATCTTTGGCTTCAAAAACATTTTTCTCTAAATCTTATCTTCTGGTGGCATCAACCTTTGTTTTTGCCTTTATTTTCTCCATGTCATTGCCAAATGATACTTGTCTGACTTCCACTGTTATTTTCATGTTAGCTTCTTAAATTGTATGCAACATTCTTCTTTGATTGTCATTTTCCATATTACTCAATACTTCATTTTATGTGAAAGCTCCTTGGAAAATTTCATCATGAGGATTGGGCTCATGTCTATACATTATAGCCAAGCTGGTTGATTTGAAATGTTCTTCAATAAATTTTATGTGATCGTGTCTCTTTAGGGTCTCTACACTAATCAGCAGATTGATCACTTTCTATTTTTAGATTCTGAGGATATATTTCTTGTTTTTAACTTCATAGGTTGGGTTCCGAATTGAACACCCACAAGAAGCCATAAATAAAATACAGGTGATTCATAAAGAGCAGATTGAATTTTCTGAAGAATTTCAGGGCAGTGTCTCAATTAATATCTATTTTTAATTTATTTTTTTCATTAAGAGGCCATGCATGTGTTCTAGGGAATGACAAATAAATCTCAGTTAGATATTATCTATATGAATTAGTCATCTAATAACAATGAGAATGCACCCCGGATCCTTTGAAAATAATGTTTGTGGTTGTGGTTGTTTATAAAATAGCTATTCGGATTATATTTCTTCCCTATTAGCACTGATGATGAGGATATCATCCAATTTTGTACTTGTTTCTTTTAAAACCCTCACCTATGGCATTATAGTCCAAACTCACAAGGTGAAGATCTAAGAACAACTCAAAGAGGTTACCCACAATAATGTACATGCATAGGTAGAAGACTAGGTTTCCACTCTCATCCCATTTTGGGAAAAGGATTATAGGAACAAACTGCATCTAATATGTAATATAACATGTAAAAACTCTGGTTTTTGTATCCTTATACCTTTTTAATGGCCCTAGTGAAGCACAGTAGATTGACAGACAAGATGCTCACCCAATTGAAATCATGCCATGTGTCTACTACACATGCTTTGATTTGTGCTGCTGGTAACATTACCACAACTTGTTGTGCCTGGAGATTGGTGTCACCATTTGTCTGCAGCAGCATCTTGACCTTCGCTTCGGTGTTCCATATATTTGCATCTTAATGTTTCCTTGGTGTTGAAATCTATCTATCATTTCAAGCTACTGTTTATGGTATCCATAACCACTGATCTGCATTGAATTCAACATATCTACAGTGTGCCCACGTCTTGTTTCAGGCACCCACTGTGCTGGTGACAATTTTCTGGCATTTTTCTGCCTGCAAAAACTGCCCATATTCTGTCTTTGATATTTTTGATGTGTTGTCAGTTTGCAAACTTTCTAGATTTGTGGGTATCAGCCTTATTTTACATGAGCTTCATTCTCCATGGTTGCCATTAGAGGAAGCACAATTGAATCCTGCTTGGTTGTATATTCCATTTGGGCCCTTGTTCATATTGATATCTCAGTTGACAATATGGGCATTTGGGCACTGCAATATGATCTATCTCTCCTTTCCATTTTCTCCACTACAAGGTGTTTTTGTCATGTCTAAGATATGGAAATGAAAACATTTCAATGACCCTGCTTGGCACTGGGAGGTCCTCAAAATAGCAAACATAAAACACAAGTCAACAACAAAAGGTAAATAATCCCAATGATAAAATCAATAACATCAAATAATTCCAAGGCCTCTGAGATGTTCAGAAAGTGAAGAATAGGCCAATTTGAGAATGAGGCAACCATCTACAGTGTTATTCAGAGAATGAGGCAATGCCACACCACTGATAGCCAACTGATAATTTACTTCATCTGCTTTAATCTACTTTTCTAGATATGCTCTCAAAACAAAATATACAGAATTCATAGAATTAAGTACAACATCTACATGCATGAACTGAAAAACCAATGCCCTTGCAAGAAAATAATGCTTTCCCCTTGCAAGTTCTGCTATAAAATAAGGGGGCGCCACGCTACCAAAGAAAATGGGCATTTGTTGATATATTCTTGAAATGCAAGCTTGACCTTCATTCCTTCGTATACAATGTACATAAATGGATTTCTTGTAGAAAGTGTGCTAGTTGACCCAGTGCATTACAAATACAGGAGAAAATAGTAGCAAATTTAGGATTATCAGCAAGGGATGGCAGAAGACCCAGATATAATATATGCGCTACCAATCCAATATCTATATCACCCAAATTATTCCTATCATCAAATTCATCATTAACATTATTTGCTTGTTCCTTCATGTCAAATATGTTAGTCTACTTTACTTTATCCTCAAGTATCTTTAATGTTTCAAGACAAAGGGAATCATATGGAAATGGCAAGGGACTTTTTAGCACCACATCAGGCTATATTTTAGCTAACATTGAAATTTAATTCCATGCCTCATCCTCAATAATCAACACTATACTTTTGTCTATTATGTTTTCTCTTTGTTTCTTTTGTTCACCTACCTTGCATCTTCTCTCCAACTACCTTACAGATTTTATCATTCAGAGTGCAGGGGCAAATAGGAGGAAACAGAGACAACCTTTTGGAAGGAATGGAGTTCTAGAATTGAAGAACAATAAAAATGAACTGATCAGTCCAAGAATTTGGAGAAAATAATTCCTGCGGTGGAAACAAGCAGATTTTTGTCTGGAGATACTGAATACATACAAAGGGTAGTTTTATTTTTGAGGCTGAGTCTGTCAAAATGAAGAAAAAGAGTGTTTTTTTTAGATGTATTTGATTTAGCAAGCATGTATGGAGTCAATAGATCATAGGTATGAACTTCATCTATTGTTACGTGGTGTAAATCTAATGTAGTGTTTGCCTGCAATACATTATTGAAGCTTGTATATTCTTATTTATTTCTTGGCACACATGAAACATGCAAATAATGGTAAAAAATTCAATTAACTGTAGATTTTGTTTCATGAAGGTGCTTGTGCAAAATTTAAAAATCTCTCCTTGTCTGACAATTGTGGACAAATGAGGAAATTGAAGCTGAAATTTCAGAACATTGGAATGAACTCTTGGAGCATGCAGAAGAGTTTTTAAAGGTCGTTTTCTCAAATGTGTACACTGCACTTGATGCATCTAACAAGGAATGGCCTGGTTTCTTATATGAAATTTTGTCTGCCGACCACATGCATTTAAAAGAAAGCTTTGGGCCAGAATGTGTATCAAATGTTGGTGATACAGAAAAATTGACTTGTCTTAGAAATTTTCTTGAATTGCCCAACAACAATGATTACTGCAGGCTGTTCCTTTAGAGATGTTTTTCAGATTTGCTTTCAGGAAAGAAAACATTAACTCAGATAGCAGGGTAAAATATGATGATCATAAGGTTCACCAGGAAGCAACAGATAAATGCAAGGAAAAACTTAGAGCTATTAGAATTAAAGATGCTGATGCCTTTCAAGATATTCACGAGGCATATGTAACTTGCATCGATACTGTTCTAAGGAAGATACATTCCCAGGTTTTCAAAGATTCAGCAATTGAAATCAACAAGCTCAGAACCAGACATTTATGTAATATGTTGTGATCACTTGCTTGTATCTCTTATGGGGATGAAAAAGTCAATTCCTTTGAGCCAACAAAACCATATTTTATTATCTTGCAAAGGGTAAGACATGCAGTTTGGTCAAGGTTGAGTACATTTGCTGAAGATATGCATCTACCTAATCAAGTTTAAGTTTATGCCTTGGAACTTCTACAGTGTATTGTGGGAAGAAGGTGTATACAAGATTTTCGTATACAGGACAATTATTTATTACCCTGGGATAGATGGGATGCTTTCCATTATTTGGATATGGATAATCATTCTAGGAAAGAGAACAATCAAATGTTCATGGGTTCAAAAGTTAAAACTGCTTTGGTTACCCTCAAGTCAACAGAGTTGATATCTGATCTATGGCAATATGTAGAAGTAAATAGAGAGGACTTGGTGATAGTTGACTCAGCAGTATCATTGTTTTCTGCATTAGCTGCTCATGCTGTATCTAAACCACACTTATTGGCATTAGAATCTCTTCTGAAAGAGTGGGAAGAATTGCTCAAGAATGAGAATTGAGGAACTGAAAATAAAAAGACACAAGAGGCAACCGAAGCTCATGATGATTGGAAAAAGGAAGCTAAGTGGGATGATGGATGGGAGGAATTTCATGAGCCAAAAGCAGTGACAGGTGA
>LPNX011100007.1:84303-101465 GCA_001517045.1 Pseudotsuga menziesii
CGTGGTGCCCCCTTATTTTATAGCAGAACTTGCAAGGGGAAACCATTATTTTCTTGCAAGGGCATTGGTTTTTCAGTTCATGCATGTAGATGCTGTACTTAATTCTATGAATTCTGTATATTTTTTTTTGAGAGCATATCTAGAAAAGCAGATTAAAGTAGATGAAGTAAATTATCAGTTGGCTATCAGTGGTGTGGCATTGCCTCATTCTCTGAATAACACTGTAGATGGTTGCCTCATTCTCAAATTGGCCTATTCTTTACTTTTTGAAGATCTCAAAGGCCTTGGAATTATTTGATGTTATTGATTTTATCATTGGGATTATTTACCTTTTGCTGTTGACTTGTGTTTTATGTTTGCTATTTTGAGGACCTCCCAGTGCCAAGCAGGGTCATTGAAATGTTTTCATTTCCATATCTTAGACATGTTAATGTTATGTGTTTTTAATTTTTTCTTCACTTCTTTGACTTATTTTAAGTTTTGAAAGTTGAAAATAAGAGGGGCTTCATAGTACAGGACTTTGATCTGATAGTTAGATGACTGATATTACTGTAGTGAGTGTCTTGTTAGTTACAGGAATTTTTATGATGTTGAAATGAATATATAAAGAAAAAGTGAGATTGCTTTTATTATGATTTTGGTCTAAGTTAATAGCAATGTTAAGACATGGGTTCTATGGGAAGAATCCCTCCTGCGACAACTTCTTAAAGGGTGCTAGCTCAATGGTAGAGTGCCTACCTAATTATAGGCAGGAGGTTGGTGGTTCGATTCCTCCGTGCCCTATCATAAATTTGTGACTACAAAAACGACTAAATTCACATATATACGACTATTAGTAGTTAATTTCTCATATCTTAGTCGTATTTAGCTTAGTCATTAATATGTTAACATCTAGTAGTTTATTTAGTCGTATATTTGGTCAGTAATGGTTACAATCAATGACTAAATCAATGATTAACTCAGTGACTAAATCAATGACTAAATCTGTAACTAAATCAATGACTAAATCATTAATTATCAACGACTAAAACAATGACTAAATCATTGACTATCAATGACTAAAGCATTGTCTATCAATGAATAAATCATTGTCTATCAATGACCAAATCAATGACTAAATCAGTGACTACTAAGTCAAGCTATTAATGACTAGTGAAATACGACTAGCTATAAGATAGTGGTAATTTGCTACTATTAGTCACCGACTTAAAAATAGTCATTTATAGCCTGATTTTAGTCATTTTTTTAGTCATTAATTTCTCATTTTCTACTAGTGATAACATGAAGAGAAACATCAACCGTCATATTGTCATTAACAAAGATAAAAGTATGTGTGAAGCTAGTAGCTAAATCTTCCCATTCTACAGTTCCTCGTTGCAACTTGACCGACATATACCAATTTCTTGGTATCATGTCCAGAGTATGAATAAATACATGAGCCCATTCCTCTTGAGGTTATGTACTCAATGTTGCATGATAATTTTCAATGTAGTTGACAAAATTCGTCAATCCCATATATTTATGACCAACGTAAGAAGTATTTTCACTGAATCTAATTTCTAACATCCATCGACACTCGGACCATTTGTTATCCACCTCAATGGCACCTCTTCGTCCGAGTGCTGACATCCCTCATGTTGGCACACAAAAGGACATCTATGGATAGAGGTTTGCCTAAAACACTATAGGTTGGCTTAGTATAAAATACATTTCTCCTCCATCCAGCTATTTACTTTGCCATTTTGCTATGTTAAGTTGTATTCGTGACTCTCTACATGTACAACTAGCGGATCATTCGCGGGTGTTGGTTGCTGCAAGTCGCGAATGGATGTATTCGCGGGTTTCTCTTATAACAACTCACGGATCATTCACGGGTTTTCCTTCTAGATACCCGCGAATATGTCCCTTGACATTTAAAAATAAAAAATGAGATTAGTTAAGCCATTTACCTTAATCTGAGATTAGTTAAGCCATTTACCTTAATCCTCTTAACTGTCTCAACCTCCTCAACCTTTGAAACTGCCTTATTTCCTCCATATAAATACAGGCCTTGGGGAGGGTGTTTGATATACACTTGGAGAGCAAAGTTATGCTGGTGGATTGTATACAGAAGTCTTTGGAACAGTGGAACTCAGAATCCTTTGGTTGCATAGGAGTCCTTGCCTCAGGCATTGGGTTGTAATCTAAACTCTTTTGATTGTTGATAATAAAGAGAATCTTTCTTCCATATGTGTTTCATGTATCTTGGTTTTATAAATGTTTATGTTTCTGCATTTTATATATGATTTATCTAACCTGCTTATATATATATGAATCATCTTGTATCTGGAAGATTGACTCTTGACAGGTGAAAGAGGAGCAACCTTGAAGACTTTGGAGGTGAAGTAGAATGGAAGAGGACAAGCAAGGATCGAACTTCGTTAATCGAGTAAGTATTTCTCATCCTCATATTTCCTTTACTGCACTCTAGAAGTCAATTGTCTGCAAGTTGATTGAGTATGTTGGTAACCCCAGACCTATGGTTATTAGGTGTGTAATCTTGTACAAAGAACTGGCGACTCCGCTGGGGAAGCCTAGACTGCTATAGGTTTTTTTTTTTTTCTGTCACCCCTGACCAGTCTTTGCTTGAAGTTTGTGTGTGATCTTTTATTCTGGTTTATACTTGCCTCTGTATTTGAAAGTCTTTGGAATTTTTCTTGCTTTTTGAGAAAAATCTTGTAGCTATTCGTGAGTTGTTCTTCTGAACAGTCACGAATAAAATCTTGTATTCACGGGTTGCTATACTAAACAATCGCGGATCATCCACGGGTTGCACTTATAGACAGTCGCGAATATTCCTGGAAGTAGGGATTTTTAAGTTAAAGTTTGCTTGTTCTTTTCTTTGGGTAATCCCTGTTTCTAAGTGGATTTTCTTTATCATGCTGTGTAGCTTGTTTGGATAATGTTGGTGATCACACTTCCTTGTTTTTTCGAAAGCCCTTGAGTTTCTTTTGCTTGGATTTTTTCCTATTTGCATGCTGAAGTAGCTTGGCCTGTTTGGGTTCTAGGTTAAAGTGTCTCTGTCTAGATCAGTGATCAGGGTCTTGGGCTCTGTTTTTACAGTTTGTCTTTTGACAGTGGCGGGTTGTCACTTTCCTTTACAAGTCTACAGTGATCTTTGTCATTGTGTGCACCCAATCTAGGGTTCCTAGCCTTCCTTTGTTGGTTGTATTTTGGATCTATCAGCCTGTTTGCTTCAGTTGGTTGCTTTCAGGCAGTTTATTTGATTTAAGTTTGCTCAAGTACAGTGCATTGTAGGTGCATGGTAGAATTTTGAGTATTTTTAAAAGTGAAAAAAAAACATTGTTAAGCTTTTGCATTTTGTTTTGCATAAGTAGTGTTTATTTCAATTTAAAGATATTATCTCAAAAACTACAAAAATATAGGCTTAGTTTCTCTTATTGCTGCTTTCAATTCATCAATATATATTTGCAAAAAATAAAATAAAAAGAAGTTTTCTTTTATAATGGTAATTTTGCTTTGAATACACATTTATTTTCATTTATTTATTGTTTGAGTCAAAACACCATAAAGTATACCACTCCATTTCCTCTTGACTAAGAAACAACCCTTTAAAATGAACGCATAAATTAAATTTTACTAGTAAGTTTTGTTTTTTAGGGGCCTTTCACCTACTAGCTTAGGCTAGACTTGTGGGCTAGGAAGTGTAAACTTCCCGCAAGTTATAAAACTCAAACGTAGTGGACCTTTCTTTTGGTAAATCCTTGACTTTATCACTGTATCTGGGAAGCTCCTCTCAAACATGAGTTAAGCACGATGCCGCGTGGAGGCTTGGACAGAGGAGATAACCCTCCGAATCCTTGTCAAAGCGTAACTCAGGACTTTTGCGCATCTGGGGATTCTGTCCTAGATAGAATTTCAGGCTCAGCTACCCTGCCCATGCGTACAAGTTCAGCTTGTGACTGTCCCCCCAGAATTTTGGTATTGCCAAGGTATCCTTTCGTCTCTTGTCTTTTAGGGTTCATACCTAGGTAAACCGGAAGGTTATTTCTGGTTCACCTTGAACGGGCTTGGAACTAACCCTTGTTGAAAGTGTAGGAGGGCGGTGGGTGATTCCTCCACTTGTTCCTAAGAACCACTTCAAGGACGCCAAGTAATCATTCATCATCTTTCTTTGGGAAAGTATATCTTTTACCCTAGTTTGATTTCTTGAGGCTTTAGGAATTTTATAGTGTATGCTCTGTGGTTTTGCCTGTGTTTAGTTGGCCTTAGGGTGTGATTTGTCAAATTTCTAATTCTGGAGGACCAAACTGTTAGAAGGTCAAGAAGGTTGAGAAACCTTCCTCCGTTCACCACATTGGAGCCTCCACCTTTACCCCAAAGGCGGAGATTAGACACAGACAGTTCATTTGAACCTGTAGGAATAAGTGAAGTTCTCGGTGAACCAGAAATCATTGCTAACTGTTTTGATCTTGATACAGTCGAGATAGAAGAATTGCAGACTGACGAGTTTGCAAGAAAATTTAACACCCCCTTGACTGATTTAAACGATCCTGTGATCGTTCAAGTTAGACCTTTTGATTCACCAATGTTAGGTGTCCCTGTGGGTAGAATCATGTCTTCTACGGAAGAAAGTCCTTTTTTGTTCACCTCAACCCTTTTGGTTGAAGGGGTACTACCTCCCTCGGTAAGTGCCCCTAGATCTAGTTTGCCTTCTACACGTTTGACTCCAGCGAGCTGGGTGGTTCAACCACCAGTTCACTCAAACCTAGGAGGTACTTCTGGTGACATGGTTACTGGGATCCCCAGTATACCTACCATTCCTTCTTCCTTTCCCTATACTACCCAGAGTGGTCCGGTAGGATCCTCGGTATATGTCCAAGGATTTCCTTGGAATGGGGGGCACATTCCCCCATCCATTCCATACGTAGGTCCATCTCCTTCATATGTAGGAGTGCATTTTGGGAGCAACACCTCTTATGGGCAAAGCTTCCAAACCCCTATTTCGGTCCCATACATGAGCTCTCCCTTTTCATTGTTTAGCGGAGGGATACCTTCTCCTGTCTTTCAGACCCCTGCTTCTATGGGGACGGCCTGAACATCTTACACTACACCTCCCACACAAAATCCTGTGGCTTATGGATGGAATCCGTTTCAAAGAAACCTTCCCACTTCACAACCGGTGGCTGGGGGAAACCCCACTTTTTCCCATGGGCATTCGGGGGCAGGTCCCTCTAATCCCTAAGCTGGCACATTTGGTGCCCCAGTTAGGCCCAAACTTCCATTCCTGGAAACTTTGAACTTGCCAGACTTGTCCAAATTGATGAATGACCCAATGAGGCATGACCCCTTGTGGCCACCTGTTCCCACCAAATTGCCATTGGACATCCCTAAGTTTGAAGGTAAAGCTGGTGAAGATCCTGGGGCACATGCCACCACCTTCCATTTATGGTGTTCTTCAAATTCACTGAATGAAGATTCAGTGAGGTTGAGGCTGTTCCAGAGGACCTTGACAGTTATTGCAGAAAAATGGTACATCGAATTGCCTTCTGCTGCCTTTAGTAGTTTCTGGGACTTGGCTAGTGCTTTTCTCAGCCACTTTCAGCTTCCGGTCCGATATGATTTCGGAACGGAATTGTTGTCTAATTTTAGACAAAACAAGGCTACCCACATCTCGGATCATATCCAAGAGTGGAGGAGGCGAAAGAGCCTTAACAAAGCCACCATTCCTCCTGAGTTTCTGTTAGAGTGGTTCCTTAAACCACCGTTGCCATACATATCGAAGGATGTTTCCACATTAGGAGTAATGAATGAAGAAGAAGCCATACTCAGGGCCCAGCAGTTGGATTTGATTTATTCACAATTTGGGATCTTGTATGAGATCATCCCTGAGGCACCGAGGCCTTCGCACGAGGCAGAGAAGCCTAAGCCTGGACCCCATGCCGATGGTGTGGTCAGATCCGTTAACTCTCCCATTGTAGAGTCTTTGACTAAGCAACTTCATCAGTTGTCTGTCAAACAGTCTACGGAAGAGGCAGCAAAGGCTTCCCCCTCCCCCCTAGAATGCAAATGTTTTTGCACAAACCTCTCAAAAGGGCAATCAGCAGCCCAACGGGAAGAAAAAGAAAGGTAAGAAGGGAGAGGGAAACCAAAACAAGCCAAAGCCCGCAAACAATGATTATGGGGGGAAAAATAAAAGAATAAGGTCAATTTCCCTTGTAAGTTGTGCCAAGAGGACCACCTTACTCACCTTTGTCCCTTATGGATCAAGCCCAGAAGCTGCTTAAAGCTCAACAACCGGCTGTCCTGAAGGATCCTTTTCCCTAAGGATAGAACTCTGCTTCAGCTTCTAACGTAGCAGGGGGAACTCAAGCTTCCCCTGACCCAAATTACATCAACATGGTTCGATCTTTGACTTTTTTGCAGACAAGGAATAAAAAATATGAGAAAGAGACTCCTGAGAAGGGTAAAGCTGTAGGTGAAACTTCCAACCCTCTAACAATAGAGAAACCTGCTGAAATAATGTTGAAGATACCGAAAGGCGTCTTCAAGAAGACCTTGCATAACCCTAATGCTAGGGCTGCTTCGAACTACTCTGTGGTTGAAGACTTAGCTCAAACCCCATGTGAAATTTCAGCTTTGGAGGTGTTACAGAGTTGTCCCGCTCAGCGGAATGCCCTCTTAGTAGCTTTAGGTAGCATGGACTCTTCGAGTCTCATGGCGAAGTTTCATTTATCTGATGTCAAAATTTTCCTTCCTTACCATGTAGCCCTATCAATAGATGTCGTCCATGGTGGTAAGACCATTGGAAGGGTAGCTGTTGATGAGGGGGCCTCTACATGTGTTATGTCCTTGACCTGTTGGAAAGCTCTTGGATCCCCAGAGCTGGTCCCATCAAACACTTTGCTTACTGATTTTGATGGAAGATCTTTCCATCCGCATGGTATCCTGTTGGCTTTTGAGATTAAGTTGGCAGGCAATTCAATGTCTGTTGAGGTAGAAGTGATTGATGCTCCTTTGGACTACAATCTGCTTCTGGGAAGGAGTTGGACTTATGCGATGTCCGCTGTTGCGTCGGTCATTTTTCGTGTAGTGGTTTTTCCACATGAGGGCAAGTTGGTTACTATTGATCACTTGATTTTACCCGAAAAGGTCATTTAGAGTCAAAATAGTCCGCTGTGCCATTGGTTGATTAGGTAAAACCTGATGCATAGAGCTTGGGGGATGGAATGTACACATCATTGATGGGCACATTAGATCTTCCAGCCCCGGTAAATTATATTGGTTCTACTAGTGTGGGGAATTCCATCGCTACGGTTGTCGATAGGACTGATCCTTGGGTGCTCCCAACTCCCCATGAACTAGAAGTGCCCTTATTGGCAGTGGAGGTGGCTTATCAAGCTATCACTCAAGCCACTGTTGATCCCTTTCTAGATCCTCTAACAGTCTCGGATGATCTGGAAGAATTCTATTTTCCCGCATGGGCGTAAAAATCTTCACATTCTATAGATTGCTTAGACACAGTTCTATCTTCCGATGAAGCTATTTTGGAATCCATGAGTGGACGTGATAAGATTTGTGAGGATCTTCAGCATCGATCCTATTTTCTTCCAGAACTGAGCAGGATAGAAAACCTAGAGTTTCGAGTGAGACTGACAGAAGATGTTGATATACCTATCAACCCTTTTCCCAGGGAAGGAGTGTTTGCTGAGGGGAATATGGCAAACATTTCTGCCACTATACCTATTAACATCTCTGTGAACCCATATGTTATGGAAAACATCTATATAGGTGCAAACTACTCTCCTGAGGAGATTGCTATCTATACTGCCCTTTTTAAGGAATTTCGGGATATCTTTGCCTGGTCATATGAGGAGATGCCAGGCATAGATCCATCTATTGTTGAACATGAAATCCGAACCTATCCTGATGCCAAGCCAGTTCGACAAAAATTAAGACCCATGAACTCACGTAAAGCAGCGGCTGTGAAGGCAGAAGTTGAAAAGCTGTTGAAAGCTGGTTTCATATATCCCATATATTTGACTTAATGGGTGTCCAACCTTGTTCCTGTTGATAAAAAGCAAGGGACTATTCACATTTGTATAGACTTTAGAGACCTCAATAAAGCCTGTCCTAAGGACAACTACCCCACACCATTTATTGACCAGATCATAGATGCATGTGCGGGAAGTGAGGTGTTTTCATTTATGGATGGTTTCTCCAGCTATAATCAAATCCAAATCAAACCGGAAGACCAACATAAAACTACTTTCATTTGCCCTTGGGGTACATTTGCGTATAAGAAAATGCCCTTTGGATTGAAAAATGTTGGGGCAACCTTTCAACGGGCTATGAACTCTGCTTTTCATGACATTAAAGCCATTGTCAAACGATACCTAGATGATCTGCCCACACATTCTCGCAAGAGGATCCAACATCCATATCATTTAAGGTTGATCTTTGAAAGATGCAGATATTATAAAATTCGCTTGAATCCCCACAAGTGTGTTTTCTGCGTCGAGTCGGGAAGGTTACTCAGATTCATTGTCTCTAGTAGAGGCATCCAGGTGGATCCTTTGAAAGTTGAGGCCATTGTAAATATGCCTCCTCCTCGTTCTCTCAGGTAACTTCAAAGTCTGCAAGGAAAGTCTAACTTTCTTCGACGTTTTATCCTTAATTATGCCAAGATCACTAAAGGTTTCATGCACTTGCTCAAACAAGACACTCCATTTGTATGGGATGAAACTGCACAACTTACGTTCGAGGCATTGAAAAAAACTTTGCTGTCAGCACCTTTATTACATCCACCAGATTATTCTAGGGATTTTATATTATATCTGGCCGCGTCGGAGTTGACCATTGGGGTAGTACTAGTCCAGGAGGACGATAAGATCGTTGAGCATGTCATTTATTATCTTAGCCATGCTTTGGCCGAACCTGAGCTTAGATACTCCCACGTCGAGAAGTTATCCTTAGCAGTTGTTTATGCTGTGCAGAGGTTACGTCACTACATTTTACTGAGGACCACCACAGTAGTGGCGGATGTGAATCCGTTCCAATATGTTTTATCCCAACGGATTGTTGGGGGAAAATTTAACAAATGGATAGTCATTCTCCAGGAGTTTGACTTGGATTTCCAATCCGCTAAGTCTAAGAAGTCCTTAGTTTTTGCCGAGCTTATAGCAGAATTTCCTACAGAAAAAGATGTAGTCTTTGAAGATGACTCATTCCCAGATGAGCACATCTTCCTGATATCCACCTCTGATCTTTGGTATGGATATATTCTTATATATCTCCAGACTCTGAAGTACCCTGCAGCTTCCTCTAGGGAGGAACGACGTAAGTTACGCCTTCATGCCAAGAACTACCTCATTATAGGAGATACATTATATCGACGAGGGGTAGATTCCATGTTGCTTCGTTGACTTACTCATGAGGAAGCCGAGATTGTCCTAAATGATTCCCATAGCAGAGCATGTGGGGGTCATTTATCTAGGTTAGCAACGGCCTAGAAGATATTGCGAGCCGGTTATTTCTGGCCCACGATGTAACGTCCCCAACCCTCCGACCGGCGAAGAGGATGCTACCATGGATTTAACCATCCGGGCTACTAGCCCCATGAACATGTGCATTCATAAGAATTGCTGAAGTAAAATGCTTGAACTAAAACATGCATATATAGTTATTTATCATACACAGCGGAAGTAAAATACATTCAACAAGCATTCAACATGTTCATCATGATCATTAACAGTAAATAGGATTGCAGAAGTAAAATAGACAAGATTACTTATCTTTATAAAGAAATCATTCCGCAACCAACTATGTCGCTGCAACGTTCCACCCAACCATAGGCTAGCATGCTTTATATCTCTTAGCAATGCTTCCACCCCCGATCCAGGCATGACTCCACAAGGAATAAGGAACTAATAGGCTTACACATAGCAAAAAGGGTAACACACAGTTCAGCCAAACCAACACGGTGGGTTTTATCAGGCGAACAACAGATCATCCAAGCCAAAAGAGTTGGTTTTATCAGGCCATCCAGGAGCTGGGAAAGGCTAATGCTAAGCTGGTGATCTCATTGAAGAGCTGCAGCCACCAACACCAGAGCCAACCTAGATTCTAGAACACCCACACACACCCAACACAAGGAAGTCATCCCCTTCTCTACAACGCAGTCCCTCAGACCCTGATCTTCCCTCCAGTGCTCTTCAAGGGTTGTGGAGAATAAATCCAACTCAATCGCTCTATCTGTGTGGTTCTCAATCCACCAGGTTTGTCAAGCATCTCAGGCCATCATTCACCAACCCAAAACTAGTCCAAGGACAAATATGATGAACCCATAGCGATCCAACCTTCAATACTATCACTGGGAAACTTACACAGATCGGAAAATGATCCAAAATCACAGCTAACATACACAGTTTAACGTAGATTCATAGGAAGAATCGCCCCAATCCCATCAATTCATGGAAAAGAAATTCCAATAGTTTCCACTGTGATTCGAATCGTGAAAGAAAACAGTACACAGTCCAATGCGTGGAGCAAAAAATCGGTTCTCTGTGTGGATGAAAAAAAATGAATTGCAGACCAGCAATTAGCGTGAGAGAGAGAGAGAGCAAACCCCCTGCAATGGTTGGTAAAACGTTTTTATTTCTCGTCCTGCATGAGGAAGATGAGTGGCCAAGAATCGAGGGAGTGGGAGCAAGCGTAGCATGGAAACGGTCTTCTTGCTAGCCAATCGCTGCCTCAACCAACAAAAGAAAAATAACAAAGGGAGGTGGTGACACATAATTTCCTCTCGTGACCCCACGTTCCACATTCACGCCCCCCCCCCCCTTCCTTATCCTTTGGAATCATGCCCCTTCTCAATTTAGTTGCTGCGAGCATAGCTGGTTGAGTTGTTTTAATTAAAAAGTGTGTATACATGATGCCGTAATTAAATATATGCCGCATGTCTCGATATACCATCGGTGACCATTCCTAATCAGAAACACAACATAACCAAATCTTATGGTGGGGCCTTGGCCTTGAGCTCCGCACCAAGATTATTTACAACATAAGTATCTTATTTATTTTAATGCAAGCGGGGATTAAAACCAGGGTATTAAATTCCCCTCCCCCTTAAATAGCACTATCCTCGGTGCTTTACAAAATTTGAGCAAAAAGATACACTAGTACTGCCTCAGTGTTCTGAGGGATTGAACAAAAATGGATGTGCCAATCGCATGGAATCCTCCAGCTCCCACGTAGCCTCTTCAGGTTCGTAATGCTCCCACTGCACCTTTACCTGCCCTATGGTTCGGTTCCGGAGCATTGTGACCTTCCTGTCGAGGATGCGCATTGGCTCGATTTGGAATTCTCCATCGGGTTCCACCTGAATCACATCCCAATTTATCACATGGTTAGGATCATGTACATATTTCTTAAGCAAAGAAACATGAAAAACATTATGAGCTCTAGTATTAGCAGGCAATGCAAGTCTATATGCAACAGGCCCTATCCTCTCGAGTACTTCAAATGGCCCACAATATCTAGGTGACAACTTGGCACAACTTCCAAGCTTCAAGGAACTTTTCTTTGCCCTCACTCTGAGGTAAACATGATCCCCAACACTGAACTCCCTGTTCACCCTATGCCTATCTGCATAGCTTTTCTGTCTGTCCTGTGCTGCTTTCAGATTATGCCTGATCTTTATAACTTCTTCCTCCATTTCCTTGAGCAATTCTGGTCCAAGCACAATCCTGTTCACTGGGTTATCCCAAGTCACTGGTGTCCTACACCTTCTTCCATACAAAGCTTCATACGGGCTCATCCCCAAGGATGCCTGCTGTCCATTGTTATAAGCAAACTCTACCAAGTGCAAGTAATCTTCCCACTTGGTTTGTCCATCACATACATGCGAAGCATATATTCAAGCACTTGATTCACTCTCTCTGTCTGCCCATTTGTATGAGGATGGTATGCAGTGCTGAAGTTTAACTTTGTACACAAATATGCAAACAATCCCTTCCAAAAATTGGAAGTGAACCTGACATCTCTGTCAAAGACTATAGCCTTCGGCAATCCATGCAATTTGAATATCTCCTTCATGAAGATATTTGCAATGTCATCCGTCTTATGCATAGACTTAACTGGTATAAAATGCACTGCCTTGGTTAACTTGTCTACCACAACCATGATGGAATCATGTTGCCTCCAAGTCATCGGCAATCCTGTAATAAAATCCATGGAAATAACTTCCCATTTCCACTCTGAAACTGGCAAAGGCTGCAACAAGCCTGCTGGATGTTGATGCTCAACCTTTACCTGTTGACATTTCATACACCTGGAAATGTACTCAGCCATATCCCTTTTCATTCCTGGCCAAAAGTACTGCTTTCTAGTTGTAGCAATTGTCTTCTGATATCCCGGGTGACCAGAATATGGAGCTTGATGGATTTCATCCATAACAACTCTCCTCAAATCTGCTACATCTGGAATATAAATTCTACCTTTAAAAGTGAGAAGCCCATCTTCTTCCAATTTATATCCCTCATACTTCTTCTCAAGACTTTGCTGCTGCAATTTGTCTTTTACTTGTTCATACAATTCATCTCCACCAACCTGATTAACAATTTGCTGCCTCAAATCTGATTGGCAAATACTAAGGGATGCCACATTCATTTCCTGTACCTTCCTGCTAAGTGCGTCAGCTACCTTGTTTTCCTTTCCCTTTATGTGCTTGATTTCAAAATCAAACTCACATGAAAATTCCAACCATCTTGCTTGCCTAGCATTCAAAGTAGGCTGATCAAACAAATACTTCAAACCACAATGGTCTGTTCTGAGCTCAAATATTCTTCCCATCAAGTAATGTCTCCACATCTTGAGAGCATGTACTATGGCTGCAAGCTCTAGATCATGAGTGGCATAGTTCTTCTCATGCTCCTTCAGCTTTCTTGACTCATAACATATCACGTGGTTGTCTTGCATAAGGACTCCTCCAAGCCCTTGTCCGCATGCATTGGTACATACCACAAAATCTTTCTCTGGATCTGCAACCTTCAATACTGGTGCACTAGTGAGAAGACTCTTCAACTGCTGGAAGCTTTCTTCACACCTCGATGTCCATTCGAACTTCATCCCCTTCTTTTGCAAAGAAGTGATGCCGTGTGCAACTTTGGAGAATCCTTCAATGAATCTCCGATAGTATCCTGTAAGTCCCATAAAAGATCTTACGTCTGTCACGTTTCTTGGAGTAGGCCAATTCATAATGGATTCAATCTTTTTAGGGTCCACAGATATACCCTCTTCTGAGATAATGTGGCCCAAGTATTGAATTCTATCTCTATAGAAGTCACACTTGCTAAGTTTTGCATACAGCTTATGCTCCCTGAGCAATTTCAATGTCAATCTCAAATGCTCCTCATGTTCTTCCTCATTCTTAGAATAAACAAGAATATCATCAAGGAAAACAAGAACAAACTTGTCCAAATATTTGCTGAAGACACTATTCATAAGGCACATAAATGTAGCTGGTGCATTTGTGAGCCCAAATGGTACCACTACAAACTCATAATGTCCATACCTTGTCCTGAAGGCTGTCTTATGAATGTCTTCATCCTTGATTCTTACCTGATGGTAACCAGACCTCAATTCAATCTTGGAAAATACCTTTTCTCCCCTCATTTGATCAAAGAGATCGTCAATCCTAGGCAAAGGATATTTATTCCTTACAGTAACCTTGTTCAATTGCCTGTAGTCAATACATAACCTGAGTGTACCATCTTTCTTCTTTACAAACAGAACTGGTGCTCCCCAAGGAGATACACTCGGTCGGATATACTTATTTTCCAACAACTCTTGCAGTTGCATCTTCAACTCTAGCATTTCTGGGGTACTCATTCTGTAGGGTGCCTTGGACACTGGTGCTGCTCCTGGCACAAGTTCAATAGTGAAATCAATGTCCCTCTTTGGGGGAAGCCCTGGAATTTCATCAAGAAACACATCCCTGAATTCCTGTAACACCTGATAGTCCTCCAACCTCGGAGTTTCATCACCTGTTTCCTCCAAAATATGAGCTGCATACAACTGGAAACCCTTCCTACAGAATTTCTTTAACTGCATTGCTGAAACCTGCCATACTGAAATCACCTTTGGAATTCCTTTCACAACTACTAGGTTCCCTTCTTCATTCATGCATTCGAAAGTCTTATTGTAACAGTCAAGCTTCACCCTGTGAGCTTCTAACCAATCCATCCCAATGAGAACATCATAGGAACCAAGCGGTAGAACATTCAGATCTACACAAGTGACCAACCCATCCATGATCAATGGACATTTCTTTACTACTTCACTGACCTTTCTCTTAGTTCCAGTGGCTAGCTGAACTAACCAAGACTTCCTATGCTTTACCTTCCTAAAAGCACAAATCTCCACTACTCTAGGGGTAATGTAACTGTGCGTAGAACCAGGGTCAATCAAAATAGAAACAAATTGCTCAACAATCTTACCTGCTACTTCAACCATAGTGGACTGGTGATCTGCCTGGCGGTCCTCCAGTGCTGCATAAATCCTAGGGATTGCCCTTGCTACTTGACCCACTGTTTCTGCTTCTTGAACATTATAAGCTGGCCTTGCACTCTCATTCTCGAGTGGACAATTTCTATGCATGTGAGGTCCTTCACATTTCCAACATTTGAGTGGACCTTTATTCAGATGTGGCTCTTTAGGCTTTCCACCTGTCACTCCAACTGGATCACTCGCAGCTTGGGATGGCTGCTTCTGCTGATTCCTGAATCTAGAAGGTTTGAAACCGTTCTTTCTTTGGTCCAACTTTTCGTTCTTCTTGTCCTTCCATGCCTTCTGGTAATCAGGTTTTCCTTTACTTTGCTCATAGCAATACTTAGCTTTTCTTATTGCTTCTTCAATAGTTCTAGGTTCATAAAACTCAATCCTATCTTTGTAAGACTGAGGTAATCCACTCAGAAAATGCTGGACTTTCACTTTTTCATCTCTGATGTACTGGACATACCTCAACAGCTCCAAAAACTTATTTGCATATTCATCCATGGTTTGCTGTCCCAATCTCAGCTCACGGAAATCCTTGATCTTGTCATCATAGTACCTGTCAAAGAGGTATTTCTGCCTGAAATACTTCTTGAACTGTTTCCACTTAAGTTTCCTTTCACTGATCCTTTTTACCTGCTTGAAGTGTTCCCACCAAATGGATGCCCTTCCATTCAGATTGAATATGGCAACTCGTGCCTTCATGTTTCCTGAATAGTCCTGCACCTGAAATTACTTCTTTATCCCAAGAAGCCAAGCCTCAGCTTCTTGTCCCATCTTTATCTCGCCATCAAATGTAGGAGATTTAGCTTTCTTAAACTCATCTCAAGAACGATCCCTAGGGTGCCTTCTTATTTTCCTTTTATGAGGAGAAGAGCTTGTATCTCCACTGGATTCTTTGGAGTCAGATGACCCACTGAAAGTCCTTCTTCTTCTCCTAGTGCTGCTCTTGCTGCCTTCTGGTCTTGATGTACCTTGTCCGAAATATATCTTTTTCTGCAAGTCTATCAAACTTTCCAATATGGCAGCATTCAACTGATGTTGCTCTTCCTGGGATTTTATTAAGCTTCTCATGGTTGCTACAACATTTGACGGTGTCTCTTGGAATCTCCTTCCATTGGACTCAATGTCATCATTCCGAATATGGACATTTTCTCCCATGGAATCTTCTGCTTGCTCGTAAGAATCCCGAGCATCATACCCATCCTGGGATCTCATGATTGAACCACCACTTACTTATCAAACTGTACTACCTGGAATGTTGCTCTTGAAAGTGACTATGATTCTGCAAACGTGTTAATAACACAAATGTTAGACGCATAATATTGACATAAACCAGCATTACTTACCTTCTCTTGGAAAAATTATAAAATTACAATTTCCCAAATACTAGACATTTTCTTCCTCAAGGAACAACTGTCTAAGGTGGAACGATGGGGGTCAAGGGGGATTTCCCCCTTGTGGCTTCCCCACTAGAAAACAACTCAAAATTATACTGATAAACAATCAAAAATCTGTGGGAAAATCCCACTTGAAAATCTCAAAATTTCCCTGCATAGAATCGGCTCTCTTTCAGCTATCCATCCGGCCTCTCAATGATCGAAACCACCAATTCCTCCGCTATACATCGGCTATTGGCTCCATTAATCCTTTGTAACAATAGTCCATCACCAGCCGCAACGGTGGGCAGCCCAATGTTAATTTCTTCCGCGCTGTCGACCACTTAATCTCTTCCGCAGATTATAAGCTCATCGGCTGTCGGAAGCTTTTCGCGTCGGAAGACTTATCGCTTTGAACTTCTGCAACGGTGGATGCACGAACACTTTCTCTTCTGATTGGAGCTTTTCACTTAGAGAAATTTTAACTTCAGACGTCGATGGTCTTTCCACATCGAAAGCCAAATGACTTTCGCTTCCACAACGGCGGCTCATGAATCACTTTCTCTTTCGATTAGGGCTCTTTACTTAGAGAAATTTTAACTTCGGACGTCGACGGTCTTTCCACATCAGAAGCCAAATGAATTTGGATTCCATAACGGTGGATGCTCACTTTTCCAACTCTTCCGACTGCTCCAACACTTAACCAAATTTCCATGATTTCTTCCCCGTCGGAAGACTTGGCGGTTTGGTATTCCGCAACGGCGGACGGGAAACCACTTTCACTTCCGATCGACATCAAACCACTTGGAAAAATCCTGCGATTTTTATTTCCAATGGCCTTCCATCGGGAAGGCTTCCTCTAACTCTTCCACAATGGTGGAGGTCTGCATCAATAACTCTTCTGATGGACTGGCAGTTCAAACACTTAGAAGAATTTGAATTTTTGAATTTTACGGACTTCTGCTGGGCAAAAAGAAATACCGCTTCTGTCATTGTCACTACAATCCTTCAAGGCTCATGCAGGCCCATGCTGCAACATGCAAGCTCTGATACCACACTGTAACGTCCCTGACCCTCCGACCGGCGAAGAGGATGCTACCATGGAGTTAACCATCCGGGCTACCATCCCCATGAACATGTGCATTCATAAGAATTGCTGAAGTAAAATGCTTGAACTAAAACATGCATATATAGTTATTTATCATACACAGTGGAAGTAAAATACATTCA
>LPNX011100007.1:102283-137986 GCA_001517045.1 Pseudotsuga menziesii
TGTCCTGATATACCATTGGTGACCATTTCTAATCAGAAACACAACATAACCAAATCTTATGGTGGGGCCTTGGCCTTGAGATCCACACCAAGATTATTTACAACATAAGTATCTTATTTATTTTAATGCAAGAAGGGATTAAAACTAGGGTATTACACACGATCTTTAAAGATTGTGTGGAAGCCATGAAGCGCTGTCATCCGTGTCAGCTTTACACTAGGAAGATGCGGTCGCATCCTGCTCCATTATTTCCTGTTGTCTCGGTAGGTCCCTTCATGAAATGGGGGATTCATTACGTGACATGCAACCCAGTTTCGGATGGGGGGCATAAATACATCATTGTCGCTGTTGACTATTTTATGAAATGGGCATAGGCAATGCCTACTTTCAAAGATAATGGGAAAACAACAACTTTCTTTGTTTTCAATCAAATTATTGCAAGGTTTGGTATTCCCAAAGTGATTGTCACTGACCATGGCAGTCATTTTCAAAATAACATGATGATGGAACTGACTACTATGCTCGGATTTAGACAAGAACATTCTTCTCCATAATATCCGCAAATTAATGGTCAGGTTGAGGCTGTCAACAAGACTTTGAAAACTATCCTTAAACGGACAATTGATGCAACCTGCTCTAATTGGCACATCATGTTATATCCTACTCTTTGGGCCTACAGAACTAATGCAAAGACTGCTATGGGTTTCTCCCCTTTCCAACTCGTTCACGGGGTGGAAGCAGTTACTCCGATTGAATGCGAAATCCCGTCTTTGAAGATAGCCATTCATGTGTTACCTGATATGACTGAGCTTGAGGAACATTTGGTACATTTAGAACACCTTAATGAACAACGTAGAGATGCGTTGACTGCTAATCAGGCTCATAAAAATAGGGTTAAATGTCAATATGATAAAACGGTCAAACCTAGGGTTTTCTTTGAGGGGGAACTTGTCTTGCTTTGGGACCAAGATAAAGAACCTCTGGGGGCAGGAAAAATCAAGGCTATGTGGTTAGGACCCTATGTCGTGTCGAAAGTATTAAGTAAGGGTGCATATGAATTAGTTGATTATGATGGGAATAAGCTGCATGAGCCTAGAAATGGGCTTTACCTGAAAAAGTACTACGCTTAGGCTTAGCACTTTTTCTTGTATTTTAGTGTATGTATTTTTTATGTACATTAGGTTGTCAGTTTTGTTTTTTATATTATCTGCTGGTTGTTGCAGATGTCTTCCGAAATGTATATAGGTTTCACTGATGGCGCTAGTCGTCACACTTGTAACCTGGCTTCGGCAGCATGGGTTATCTATTCCCCCTCCGGACAGCTTGTTGCCGTGGGAGGCGCTTGTCTAGGTCCAGCTTATAATAATTTTGCTGAGTATAGGGCTATAATTGAGCTCCTATGGGATGCTTTGTCACGTGGCATCACCCAGCTTGAGGTCCATTTGGATTCCTAGTTGGTAGTTTCCCATTTCAATCGAGCTTATCGGGTACGAAATCCTATCTTGTTATGTCAGTTCATGCAAATTCGTTTATTGGAAAGACATTTTGAGGTTATTACTTTCAATCATATTCCACGAAACCAAAATTCATTGACTAATGCATATGCTAATTACATTTTGGATTGGCATCTCACACATATTTTATAAAAATATACAACAAACATATAAATAACACTTGTAAATAAGCCAACAACCAACATCAATATATATATATATATATATATATATATATGTAAAATATATGTAAAATATATGTCTGTAAATAGGTCGAGTCTGATCCATAGATCCCGTCATATACAAAATGTACAAAATTGTGGATCATAGTCCATCAAAATTCCCTTGGTCTAAGCTGGACCGCCCTGGCCACTAGGACCACCTTGGTCCCCATGATCTCTATGCATCCTGGCTTCCTCAGCCTCCTCGGCTTCGGCAGCCTCCAACGCATCTCTATATACGAGCACTGCTCTCGCCACTCGTCTGAAAAGACGTAGCCAAATCGGTGGAACCCCAACTACGAACTCCTGCATGGCTGCAGGGATATGCTCTATCCGTATGGTCAGTACTCATTGGGTTAGCCTGGCTAGATTTCCCTCTAGTACTCTGATCAGTCCCTGATACTCATGCATGACAGGACGCACGGACATACGAGGGTGCCCTTCAGGGCAGACTGGTCCAATATCTTCATTTTGACACATGAATAGGAATAAGACTTGTACATATGTATATATCTATCATTTGAAAAATTCATAAAATTTTGATAATGATAAAAAATTAAAAATTACTTACCGATCTCTCCCCATGCTCCTTCTGGAGGGAGGACAAGGTCAGGGTCACCTCGAAAGTCCATTCCGGCATATGGAAACTGCTCCATAGCCGGAAACTGTCATTCCCACCATGTGTAGAAGTTAGCATCATATACGTTGTGTACTATGTCTCCTCCTCCTTGACGGAGGAAGATGTCTCCCCACCGGCTTAGCCTTAGCTGACATGGAGATCTGACCTGTAGTGGTATGGCAGGGCTCATGGCTGGTACTCTCGAAGAAGAAAAACGCCACTAATATGCTTGCATAGCCAAAATTCTTGCGTCTTCCTCTCTTGCAGTCGGATAATTGCCTCCTCATAATGGGGGGAACTCCCGAGCACCAATCATAGAGAGCACCTCTAAAATAGTCAATTGCCACCCTCATTTGGTTCCTGGTGGCCATATGTAACCCTTTTGATCCTGCAAGTCTCACAATGGTACTAGCTAGTACCTGGAGAGTAAAATCCTGGATGTCTACAATTAGAACGCTACTTCCTTTCTTCTGAGTACCCGGTGTACAGAATATGTCTACATAGTTTTGGACACTTAAGGGGTCACCGCCCCTGCCAGTGCCCTCCAAGTTCACCGGTGCTCCCCGTTGTGACAACCCGATAATGAAATATATGTCTTCCACGGTAAGCTCTAAGGTCTCACCTTGAATATTCGGAACATCCCCATTTCATGATCCCAATAATTGACCATGAACTCCAGTATGCGGACATTGGCTCACATGGGTGATGTACAAAATAATTTCAGCATCCCACTGGTCCTCAATTCCTGTACGGTGGGTGCACTTTGGAGCGCCGCATGATCCATTATTTCAGGCTCCCTTTCCCTCCACTCCAGCACCATATTTTACTTGGAAAATACAAGAAATTGGATTCAGTATTTCCATATCAAAATTTAAAAATCTTGCATATTTTTTAAGTTTTTTCCCACTGCGCAATATTCGCGACTGTCTATTTAAGCAGGTCGTGGATCATTCGCGGATGTCTAATTAGGAAACCTGCGAATATAACGCGTATTCGTGAGTTTCCCTCTTAGCAACCCGTGAATGCGCACTGCCATAGTTTTGGATGCTGTTTAATACTGAATTCACACTTAAACCTAATATTTTCTTGGATCAATTTGACGAGCTTAGGGTGTAGAATTACCTGAAGCTGACGGATTTCGATTTCGACGATCCAATTGTCCACAATGATCGATCAACGGTAGAGGGTAAACTTTTCTTTTTTTGGCTCAAAATTTCAAATGGTGAGTTTGTTTCAATTTTCAAGCTATTTATAGAAATTATATTTCATAAAGTGGGTCTTTTTCCATAGTTTGAAATGCCAATTAACTAATATCACCCTCTTTGTGCCTTGAAACAGGTTTATCACTTTTTACAAAGTGTTGTTGCTCCAATAGGGTGGTTTTGCTATTTCCAACACATGTTGGCATCTTTTCACTCCACATTAACTTTAGTATTCAACATTTTGCCACAGACTATGGTATTCTAAGCCATTAGTCCCTTGTCTCTACCATTGTTCTTCCGTGGCTAGGGCCCTTATTTCATGAGTATCATATTTATATGCCTTTGTCATCCTTTGATGCTCATGCCGCCATTGTTTCAGGTTCAGGGGTATCCTCTTAGCTATTTTTCATGCCAAATAGAGCTTCTTCTGAATCTCTTTTTACAAGCTATCCCTTTATAGGAATCCCCGCCCTTATGGAGTTTCTTTAGGCTAAGGTATGACTCCTTCAAAACAGACTTGACTGCCAATTTATCTCGTCCCTTCAAGCTCGTTAAGAATATGTGAACGGGCATCCGCATTGGTGGTAGGTTATCTCTTTATCGGACCATGCAGAATAATACGAGAAAGGATCACTCTCTTTTCTTTTGAATTGAGAAGAGTATTCTTAGGCATAGGTTTATCACTTTTCCAGACCTGAGGGACTAAATTTACGGAAAAGAAACCCCCGATTTGAGCTTAGTTTTCTCTTTTTCGTGCTCTCGACCCAAACATGAAAAAGATTCCGAGTGTACTTTGTGTCTTTGTCAAGCTTGTTAAACACTTAAGAACAAAGCAACGAGTTTATTATTATAAGCCCCATTTCTTGTAACCAAATGGATCTTTCTGAGTGATCTTGCTTTCCTTCACACTCATAAAACTCAAGCTATTTTATGCTATTCTAGAAGGAGCGTTGGGTAGGTGGTAATTTAACCTTTTTCGGACCTTCATGACTAAGTACGAAAAAGGTTCACCTTTTATTCTTCGGAAGTTAAGAGAGTTCTTCTGTGGTTTGTTTTATACTTTTTCGGCCTCAGGAGACGAAATTGGATGAAAAAGGACCCCCCTGGAGTCTTCTTTGGAGTTTTCAGACTCTCTAAATGTGAAAACACCAACTGAGCATGTACTAGTTCGGGCTCATTAAATCCACGAATTAGTGACACTATCAAGCATTATTTTCCCATCTCTTCAAGCTTGTTAAAAAATGAAGAGGGAACCAAGTTGACTTTACTGGACTCGTTAAAATTTAACAGGGAAGGTAAAGAAGAATTTTTCTCTTGTTTTCAGTAATGGCAGCATGTCATCCTTGAACATAGCACTCTTTGTTTTCCGATATCCATGTTTCAGTGTCCACTTGTGTTCAGCTATCACTTTGAGTTTCTTACTCCTCCTCTTGTCCATTATACCTGGGGAATCTGATCATGTCTCCTACATGACAGATAGGTCTAGTTGTTCTATCTATAAGTTATATGCTGCCTTGGGTCATCTCTGTGTTGTGCTCACTCTTCAAGGACTCTTCCCAATGTCTGATCTATAGCCTGATCCCATCATTGTTATATCTGTTATCTATTCATGTCTTCCTTCTTTTTCCCAGTTCCTAGTCACTCTTGTGATCCGTTGGAGGATCTATTGCCTTCCCTATCACAGTATGGTTCCGTTTTAGCACTTCCTAATTACGAATACCTAGAGTTTTGAAGATAGTACCTCAGGATTCATTTTCATCATTGGTGAATTCCTTTGCTTCAGTTGTCAATTATCATCTATTGATTGACAAACTGTTGAATCCTTTCCATGTTCGACTTCAGCTTACCCTTATTCACATGGGTTGGATTGTACTGGTTCTTTGGGATCCTTTATGAAGACCTTAGTTCCTCACCTATGGACTAAGTTGCGCAAGATTATGTTTTATTCATCTACATAGCTTCTAGATCTTTGAAGACTCATCATTATTGTATATTGTGGCTCCGATCCACCTTTGTAATATACGTGGTTTATACCCATATCATATGATGTACTCAAATATTGTAAAGGAGCTAGTGTTCCAATTAATTGAACATAGCATCCTCAGATGTAACTTTGTATATGACATTACTATCTATTTGTTTCAGGTACTCTCTCTGCTCCGTTGGATTTCTAAGTTCTCCAAAGATTATGATTATAATGTATTTAGGCCATCGCTTTCCTCTGACCTCACACATTAGGGGGCATCTGTTATCCACCTCAATGGCACCTCTCCATCCGAGTGCCGACATCCCTCATGTTGGCACACAAAAGGACATCTATGGATAGAGGTTTGCCTAAAACACTATAGGTTGGCTTAGTATAAAATACATTTCTCCTCCATCCAGCTATTTACTTTTCCATTTTGCTATGTTAAGTTGTATTCGCGACTCTCTACATGTACAACTCGCGGATTATTTGCGAGTGTCGGTTGCTGCAAGTCGCGAATGGATGTATTCACGGGTTGCTTTTATAGCAACTTGTGGATCATTAGTGGGTTGTCCTTCTATATACCCACGAATATGTCCCTTGACATTTAAAAATAAAAACACACGATGATCTGAGATTAGTTAATCCATTTACCTTAATCCTCTTAACTGTCTCAACCTCCTCAACCTTCGAAATTGCCTTATTTCCTCCATATAAATACAGGCCTTGGGGAGGGTGTTTGATATACACTTGGAGAGCAAAGTTATGTTGGTGGATTGTATACAGAAGTCTTTGGAGCAATGTAACTCAAAATCCTTTGGTTGCAGAGGATTCCTTGTCTAAGGCGTTGGGTTGTAATCTAAACTCTTTCCATTGTTGATAATAAAGAGAATCCTTCTTCCATATGTGTTTCATGTATCTTGGTTTGATAAATGTTTATGTTTCTGCATTTTATATATGATTTATCTAACCTGCTTATATATATATGAATCATCTTGTATCTGGAAGATTGAATCTTGACAGGTGAAAGAGGAGCAACCTTGAAGACTTTGGAGGTGAAGTAGAACGGAAGAGGACAAGCAAGGATCGACCTTCGTTAATCGAGTAAGTCTTTCTCATCCTCCTATTTCCTTTACTGCACTCTAGAAGTCAATTGTCTGCAAGTTGATTGAGTATGTTGGTAACCCCAGACCTATGGTTATTAGGTGTGTAATCCTGTACAATAGAACTGGCGACTCCGCTGGGGAAGCCTAGACTGCTGTCGGTTTTTTTTTTCTGTCACCCCTGACCAGTCTTTGCTTGAAGTCTGTGTGTGATCTTTTATTCTAGTTTATACTTGCCTCAGTATTTGAAAGTCTTTGGAATTTTTATTGATTTTTGAGAAAAATCTTGTAGCTATTCACGAGTTGTTCTTCTGAATAGTCGTGAATACAATCTTGCATTCGCAAGTTGCTGTACTGAACAGTCGCGGATCATCCGCGGGTTGCACTTATAGACAGTCGTGAATATTCCTAGAAGTAGGGATTTTTAAGTTAAAGTTTGCTTTTTCCTTTATTTGGGTAATCCCTGTTTCTGAGTGGATTTTCTTTATGATGCTGTGTAGCTTGTCTAGATACTGTTGGTGATCACACTTTCTGCTTTTTTCGAAAGCCCTTGAGTTTCTTTTGCTTGGCTTATTTCCTGTTTGCATGCTGAAGTAGCTTGGCCTATTTGGGTTCTAGGTTAAAGTGTCTCTGTCCAGATCAGTGATCAGGGTCTTGGGTTCTGTTTTTCCAGTCTATCTTTTGACAGTGGCTGGTTGTCACTTTCCTTTACAAGTCTACAGTGATCTTTGTCATTGTGTGCACCCAAGCTAGGGTTCCTAGCCTTCCTTTGTTGGTTGTATTTTGGTTCTGTCATCCTGTTTGCTTCAATTGGTTGCTTTCAGACAGTTTATTTGATTCAAGTTTGCTCAAGTACAGTGCATTGTAGGTGCATGGTAGAATTTTGAGTATTTTTAAAAGTGAAAAAAAAACATTGTTAAGCTTTTGCATTTTGTTTTGCATAAGTAGTGTTTATTTCAATTTAAAAGTATTATCTCAAAAACTACAAAAAATATAGGCTTAGTTTCTCTTATCGCTGCTTTCAATTCATTAATATACATTTGCAAAAAATAAAATAAAAAGAAGTTTGCTTTTATAATGGTAATTTTGCTTTGAATACACCTTTATTTTCATTTATTTCTTGTTTGAGTCAAAAAACCATAAAGTATACCACTCCATTTCCTCTTGACTAAGAAATAGACCTTTAAAATGAACGCATAACTTAAAATTTACTAGTAAGTTTTGTTTTTTAGGGGCCTTTCACCTACTAGCTTAGGATAGACTTGTGGGCTAGGAAGTGTAAACTTCCCGCAAGTTATAAAACTCAGACGTAGTGGACCTTTCTTTAGGTAAATCCTTGACTTTATCACTGTATTTGGGAAGCTCCTCTCAAACGGGAGTTAAGCACGAGGCTGCATGGAGGCTTGGAGAGAGGAGATAACCCTCTGAATCCTTGTCAAAGAATAACTCAGGATTTTTGCACATCTGGGGATTCTGTCCTAGACAGAGTTTTGGGCTCAGCTACCCTGCCCATGCGTACGATTTTGGCTTGCGACTGTCCCCCCAGACTATTGGTATTGCCAAGGTAGCCTTTAGTCTCTTGTATTTTAGGGTTCATACCTAGGTAAACCGGAAGGTTATTTTTGGTTCACCTCGAATGGGCTTGGAAGGTAACCCTTGTTGAAAGTGTAGGAGGGCGGTGGGTGATTCCTCCACTTGTGCCTAAGAACCACTTCAAGGACGCTAAGTAATCGTTCATCAGCTTTCTTTGGGAAAGTATATCTTTTAACCTGGTTTGATTGCTTGAGGCTTTAGGAATTTTATAGTGTATGATTTGTGGTTTTTCCTATGTTTAGTTGGCCTTAGGGTGTGATTTGTCAAATTTCTAATTCTGGAGGACCAACCTGTTAGAAGGTCAAGAAGGTTGAGAAACCTTCCTCCTATCACCACATTGGAGCCTCCACCTTTACCCCAAAGGCAGAGACTAGACACAGACGGTTCATTTGAACCTGTAGGAATAAATGAAGTTCTCGGTGAACCAGAACTCATTGCTAACCATTTTGATCTTGATACAGTCGAGATAGAAGAATTGCAGACTGACGAGTTTGCAAGAAACTTTAACACCCCCTTGACTGATTTAAACAATCCTATGATCGTTTAGGTTAGACCTTTTGATTCACCAGTGTTAGGTGTCCCTGTGGGTAGAATCATGTCTTCTGCAGAAGAAAGTCCTTTTGTGTTCACCTCAGCCTTTCCGGTTGAAGGGGTACTACCTCCCCCGGTAAGTGCCCCTAGATCTAGTTTGCCTTCTACACCTTTGACTCCAGCGAGCCGGGTGGTTCAACCGCTGGTTCACTCAAACCTAGGAGGTACTTCTGGTGACATGGTTACTGGGATCCACAGTATACCTACCATTCCTTCTTCCTTTCCCTATACTACCCAGAGTGGTCTGGTAGGATCCTCGGCATATGTCCAAGGATTTCCTTGGAATGGGGGGCACATTCCCCCATCCAGTCCATACGTAGGTCCATCTCCTTCATATGTAGGAGTGGAGTTTGGGAGCAACACCTCTTATGGGTAAAGCTTCCAAACCCCTATTTCGGTCCCATACACGAGCTCTCCCTTTTCGTTGTTTAGCGGAGGGATACCTGCTCCTGTCTTTCAGACCCCTGCTTCTATGGGGACGACCCGAACTTCTTACACTACACCTCCCACACAAAATCCTGTGGCTTATGGATGGAATCCATTTCAAAGCAACCTTCCCACTTCACAACCGGTGGCTGGGGGTAACCCCACTTTTTCCCATGGGCATTCAGGGGTAGGTCCCTCTAATCCCCAAGCTGGCACATTTGGTGCCCCGGTTAGGCCCAAACTTCAATTCCTGGCAACTTTGAACTTGCTAGACTTGTCCAAATTGATGAATGACCCAATGAGGCATGACCCCTTGTGGCCACCTGTTCCCACCAAATTGCCATTGGACATCCCTAAGTTTGAAGGTAAAGTTGGTGAAGATCTTGGGGCACATGCCACCACCTTCCATTTATGGTGTTCTTCAAATTTGCTGAATGAAGATTCAGTGAGGTTGAGGCTGTTCTAGAGGACCTTGACAGGTACTGTGGCAAAATGTACATCGAATTACCTTTTGCTACCTTTAGTAGTTTCTGGGACTTGGCTAGTGCTTTTCTCAGCCACTTTTAGCTTCTGGTCTGATATGATTTCAGAAAGGACTTGTTGTCTACTTTTACACAAAACAAGGCTACCCACATCTCGAATCATATCCAAGAGTGGAGGAGGTGAAAGAGCCTTATCAAAGCCACCATTCCTCCTAAGTTTCTGTTAGAGTGGTTCCTTAAATCATTGTTGCCATACATATCGAAGGATGTTTCCACATCAGGAGTAACGAATGAAGAAGAAGCCATACTCAGGGCCCCGCAGTTGGATTTGATTTATTCATAATTTGAGATCTTGTATGAGATCATCCCTGAGGCACCGAGGCCTTCGCACGAGGCGGAGAAGCCTAAGCCTGGACCCCATGCTGATGGTGTAGTTGAATCCGTTAACTCTCCCACTATAGAGTCTTTGACTAAGAAACTTCATCAGTTGTCTGTCAAACAGTCTATGGCAGAGGCAGCAAAGGCTGCCCCTCCCCCCAGAATACAAATTTTTTTGCACAAACCTCTCAGAAGGGCAATCAGCAGCCCGATGGGAAGAAAAAGAAAGGTAAGCAGGAAGAGGGAAACCAAAACAAGCCAAAGCCCGCAAACAATGCTGATGGGGGCAAAAAAGAAAAGAAGAAGGTCAAGTTCCCTTGTAAGTTGTGCCAAGAGGACCACCTTACTAACCTTTGTCCCCTTATGGATCAAGCCCAGAAGCTGCTTAAAGCTCAACAACCGACTGTCCTGAAGGATCCTTTTCCCCAAGGACATAACTCTGCTTCAGCTTCTAACGTAGAAGGGGGCACTCAAGCTGCCCCTGACCCAAATTATATCAACATGGTTCGATCTTCAACTTTGTTGCAGACAAGGAACAAAAACTATGAGAAAGAGACTCCTAAGAAGGGTAAAGCTGTGGGTGAAACTTCCAACCCTCTCACAATAGAGAAACCTGCTGAAATAATGCCGAAGATATCGAAAGGTGTCTTCAAGAAGACCTTGCATAACCCTAATGCTAGGGATACTTCAAACTACTTTGTGGTTGAAGAATTAGCTCAAACCCCATGTGCAATGTCAACTTTGGAGGTGTTACAGAGTTGTCCTGCTCAGCGGGATGCCCTCTTAGCAGCTTTAGGTAGCATGGACTCTTCGAGTCTCATGGCGAAGTTTCATTTATCTGATGTCAAAATTCACCTGCCTTACCATGTAGCCCTATCAATAGATGTCGTCCATGGTGGTAAGACCATTGGAAGGGCAGTTGTTGATGAGGGGGCCTCTACATGTGTTATGTTCTTGACCTGTTGGAAAGCTCTTGGATCCCCGGAGCTGGTCCCATCAAACACTTTGCTTACTGCTTTTGATGGAATATCTTTCCGTCCGCATGGTATCCTGTCGGCTTTTGAGATTAAGTTGGTAGGCAAAGCAGTGTCTGTTGAGGTAGAAGTGATTGATGCTCCTTTGGACTACAATCTGCTTCTGGGAAGGAGTTGGACTTATGCGATGTCCACTGTTGCGTTGACCATTTTTCGTGTAGTGGTTTTTCCACATGAGGGCAAGTTGGTTACTATTGATCAACTTGATTTTACCCGAAAAGGTCGTTTAGAGTCAAATGAGTCCGCTGTGCCATTGGTTGATCAGGTAAAACTTCCTGCACAGAGCTTGGGGGATGGAATGTACACATCATTGAGGGAACATTAGATCTTCCAGCCTCGGTAAATTATATTGGTTCTACTAGTGTGGGGAAGTCCATTGCTACGGTTGTCGATAGGACTGATCCTTGGGTGCTCCCAACTCCCCATGAACCAGAAGTGCCCTTATCGGAAATGGAGGTGGCTTATCAAGCTATCACTCAAGCCACTATTGATCCCTTTCCAGATCCTCTAACAGTCTCGGATGATCTGGAAGAAGTCTATTTTCCCGCATGGGCCGAAAAATCTTCACATTCTATAGATTTCTTAGGCACAGTTCTACCTTCCGATGAAGCTATTCTAGAAGCTATGAGTTGACGTGATAAGATTTGAGAGGATCTTCATCATCGATCCTATTTTCTTCTAGAACTGAGCAGGATAGAAAACCTAGAGTTTCGAGTGAGACTGTCAGAAGATGTTGATATACCTATCAACCCTTTTCCTGGGGAAGGAGTGTTTACCAAGGGGAATATGGAAAACATTTCTGCCACTATACCTATTAACATCTCTGTGAACCCATATGTCGTGGAAAACATCTATATAGGTGCAAACTGCTCTCCTGAGGAGATTTCTATCTATACTGCCCTTTTTAAGGAATTCCGTGATATCTTTTCCTAGTCATATGAGGAGATGCCAAGCATAGATCCATCTATTGTTGAACATGAAATCCGAACCTATCCTGATGAAAAGCCAGTTCGACAAAAGACCCGCAAACCTGCGTAAAGCGGCGGCTGTGAAGGCAGAAGTTGATTTTTGTCTTTTAACTCATTTTGTGTGTCAAATAAGACATTCTTTTCCTTCTAAATGTCGAACGAAACTTTATTTTGTTTCGCAGGTTGAACTCCTAGATTTTCCCATGGTTTTCCTTTATCATCCCTAGTTACAATGCCACCCCTTGTGAAAACAACAATAGTAGGTTCCCAGAGCTCGAGATAAATCTTTTGAATGTTCCGATTTTCATTTAGAGGTTGGTTATGGTTCCCCATGATTCTAGTATACCACTTAACAATAAGTTGTGGGAACTCCTTAATAGTATGATCCAATGCTTTACAATATGATCATTTTGATGTAGTATTAGTGCAGTCTCTGGCATAATGTCTCAGCTATCCACAATTATAGAAAATAATTTGGCCTCTTCCTCGACCAAATCCTCCTCCTCCTCCTCGACCTCTAAAAGTACCGCTCCCCTTGCCTAAGGGAATTGTGCATGAGCTAGTTCAACTTGCATATGGTGATCATTTTTTATTAAATATTTTTCTACTGTCTTATCCCATAACAACTGGTATGCTTGCAGTCATTTTTGTCATGGCCCACATTTTGAAACTTACCTTGGCCATCAAGATCTTGAACCTTTGGTTGAAATTCTAGATAGAATCATTCGACATTTTCTTGATATCCTTTAACTCTGTGATGCATTATGACTTAGAACTGGGCTTCTTGAATTCATGTACTATCCTAGACTGAATTCAATCAAAATAATTCTGAGAGTTTCCTGTAGGAACCACATAAAAATTGATGTACCAATCGAGAGCACAACCCCTAAAGCTTGTGATCATCTGGGCCCTTTTTATGGCCTTGTCCTAGATCTATCACACAGTTGTAAGAGCCTCACATAGGAACCAATGTTGCTTAGGGTCTTCCAACCCATTCCCATTGAATATAGGAAATTTTATGTTGCCCCAGACATCCTGTGTACTTTTTGTACTAATTAACTCGAATTAAATGTCCCCCCAGCAAAAACTCCCTGACCATTATCTTGTCTATTAGTATTAATTTGATTTGATAAAACACACTTTGAAACATGTTTGAGTCTTACCTATGATGTTGGAGATGCACATGGAGTTGTGGGTATGTTGTATTCTTAGGCCTGGTAAGGGTTTAGGGCCTCTTCTATGTCTTCATAAATAATTTGATATTCCTCATATTCATCGCAAGATTCTTCATCGAGCTATGGTACCAAATCATAGTCCCCTCTTATGGTCACACTGCAACTCTCTCTCCCTATCACATTTATTGTCCTTTTTCCCAAACGAAATCATATTCCACTCCTTAGGAGGCCACCCTCTTTTTCAGTATCATTGTCAGTTGGGAATATCTCAACTTACTCTACCCATATTGTTTAGGGATTTCTTCCATTATGATCCATGTCCCCCATGCACACTGATTTACTCATCAGATTCCATCATTAAGATTCCCTTTTTCAAACACCAACATTTTAACCCACAACTTTATCAATTTCATATATCTTCCTCTATGTCCTTGGAATAATTCTCTCTCTGCTTCATTATATGAATTAATAGTGTCTACAAGAATCTCAATAATATATCCTTCCAAAAATTTAACAAACCAAAAGTTGAAATCCCTAGAGATAATATTAATGACACTCTCCATCCATCAAATCAGCTAAAGATCCCACTCTTTGGGTTCTCTGCCTTGAAAATTTGTTCTTTGAGTTGCTAGCCTCATCAACAATTCATACAATACAATAGTAAATTCACTAAAGAATATTTCATGAATACCTGAGTAAACATAAATTTCTAACAATTTTGTCGTAGTCAGTCATGACCCCTTACTTTCTTCCTGTAAAAATACTCTAGATTTGTAGTCCACCCAATCCTAGATCTATGGCTTCATCGGGTGCCAAAACATGTCCCCTTCACAATGATCCCGTTCCCAGGCATTTGTTGGCTCGATTCAACTAACCCAAGCTCATCCTTCTAGCCCGAACAAAAAAACCAAAGGCATCGGCCTGAAATATCATAAATCCGACGAAAAAATCTACGACACAAGAGAAGACTCACCAGAGATACCTATAGGGACTATAGTAACTAGGATTCCACATTTACAGAAGGGGATTTATCCATGTAAGTACTTGACAAACTACCCAATGATGCATATAGGTGAACAATTATTGACAAATAACAACAATATATAGAAACATATAAATCTAAATCAAATCCACCACATTCTCAACACTATTATTCCATTTCATCATAAGCATTATTAGTTGCAGGAAAATCACAATGCTTCATACATAAAATAAACATACACCATTGACACAAAGATTTTAACATAGGAACCCATACAGGAAAAAACCTCAAAAGCACTCTTCATCTAGCATAAGTCATGTTTGAATGCTTTGGTATGTGCACATAGCTTGCAAAAATATATCCAAATTACCTTTACATTATATCCATGCACATAGCTTGTGGATCGACACTACATGCCCTTAACGACTCTTATTTACTCCTTGCACTACAACTTACAATAGACTCCCTTTGATCTCACTTGCAACTATCTACCTTAAAATTTAAATACATAAACCCCTAAATCCCATTCATTTTAAATTTTTGTAGGCTCTAATGGATCATTTTACATCCTGTGCCCACTAACCATAAGTGGAAACTTTTCTAACTAACGCACCCCATATGTTTAATGTTTCTGCAAAACTGCCCAAAATTTTGGATCTGACTCATTCTGCCTTTGCTCCATCGCATCCTTGTTCACACTACTACCGGATTCCTCAAAACTTTAAAGACCATACTCTACACACTTCCCTAGGTCCAACAACATTTTCTCACTTCTTTTATGTGTTGATCAACAATGGTATGCTTTGATATTTTTGATGGGTTACACAAAAAGATTAAGTTCCTTTACTTTATTGATAGCTATTATATTGTGAGTACTTCCCAAGTCAATTAGACTTGCAATTTATTTACCCTTAATAGATCCTATAAGATTTAACCTCTAGGGTACTGTATGTTCGGATTATTTTTCCTATAGTAATATTTGTTCACCCTTGTTTTCATGACTTATTACATGACGTGGAGTGTATTTCTTTGTAAGAAACTAACTTTCCTTCTTTTGAGTGTTAATTTTTGTAGGTGTCACTAATTTAATATTCTTCTTTACAAATATATTGGATACATGTAATTGGCGTTATTGATACTTCAGGGGAGTTGGTGTCTGCATATGAATCAGATGTATCTTCTTCTACAGGGACCGATACCTCTTTCCCATTTATAATTTTGCAGTGTGTTGTGTGATTAGTTCTACATCTATGGTCTAGAACCCACTCTTCGCCACATCAACAACAAGTAATTTTATTTTCCTTTCATTGTCAAAGTGATTCGCACATGTTTTTGAAGTTCTTTTAACATCATAGTAGTAAGATTGTGGATTATTGCATTGATGACCTAGTGAGCAACTATATTCGCAATATCTGCATTGCGTTTCTTGACGTCGTAAGTAACTCTTGTCAAGGTTCTCTTCAATAAGTTTTTCCTTACGTATAGCTTTATCTAGGTTTGATACAATGTATAATTCTAACTCATCTATAATGTATGGCTTGATCCCATGCACATATGTTTGGAGTCGTTGACTACTCGTTAGCTCCATAATTGATGTTGCTAATTCTTCCCATTTAGAAGTCTAATCATCCACGTTACCTTTTTGTTTCAATATGGCAATATTTGTAAAAAAATGTCTTTCTCTTTTGTATCTCCAAATCTCTTAAAGAATTATTTCTTGAATGCATTCCTATTGTGGGCACCATTTTTTTTTCGTAATCTTCCACCACATATACCGATTGTATGCTGAACTTCTAGCTGCATCGAATCATACTTAATCATTTCATCATCGAATATTATTTTGTGCATGCAAAATAATTATTCTGCCATGTTGATCCATGCTACGCTCTGCTTCATTGCACCATCAAACTTGGGTAGTTGTTATTCCCCTTTGAAGAGATTGGATTTATAATTATTTTTGTTTGTTGAATTGGGGGATGTCTGGTCTCTCCTTGAAGAATCATGATTTTTAGCGATGTCTCTATACTCAAGGTATTGCATGCTTTTATGTATCTTGTCTTCTAAGTTTGATATTATTTCTCTTCTTAATTCCTCCATCTCCCATGCTACAACTTTGTTGACTTCATATTTCATGGTATTTGTCAATTCTTCATTTTGCTTGTGTAGTTCGACTTCAACTTGATCCACTCTTTAGTTTATATCTTTGAGATTTTTAGAGTCTCGGGCCTGGTTTTGCTCCAATTTTTCCATAAAATATTTTATTTCCTACCATAGATCTTGTACAAGGAGGTATTTTTCTTACTCAAGGTAGAAAATATATTAAATATAATAATTAATTATTATATTTAACAGTAATCCTTATTTTATTAATAATATTATTATTTTTAATAAAATTAAAGTAATAATAATAATAATTGATTTCTTTTTGAAATGTTATAATAATAATATTATAATATTATAATTTTTTCTTTTTGGTTGAACTTGGGAATTAGGGTTTAACCGTAAATTTGGATGGTAACGAAGAAGACACGGGAAGGGTTGAAGCGAGGGAGGATGCAGAGAAGAGCTAGGCGTTGAGTATGAAAAAGGGAAACTACGTGCGATATGGCAGAGAGAGGGGAGGAGGGTTGGCCATGTGTGGAGATTGGGAGTAGTAGAAACAAAAGTACCGACGTTGCATGAGAAGATGAAGGAAGTGCGGTGTGGGAGGTAGAGTGGAGGTGGAGCACAGAGACAAGGGAGGAGGTTTGGCGATGGTGTTGGATAGGAGAACGTGAGGAGGGTGATATGCAAAGACACGAGGGAGGCTGTGGAGGGTGGAGGACATGGATTAGGAAGGAGTGGGAGGCCAAGTGGAAATGTGGAGATGAAGGATAGAAGATTTGTAGTAGGTGGAGAAACGAGGAGAGGAGGTGAATGGAGTGAAGGAGAAATGTGGAGGGGGATGAAAGGTGTAGTGGAGAGAAGAATGCAGCAGAGGAGTAAAGCCAAATACGGCTCTGATACCACTTGGTATGAAAACAAATATGAAACCTGTGATAATTCAAAGAGAAACACAAATTGATAAATGAAATATATTGATGATGATTGATACAATGATTGACACACCTTTAAATATGGCCATGGTACCAATTTGAGGAGTCATGGCCTCTTACATAAATAATAAAATTAACTAATTAAATATATTATTAGCTAATTGTTATTTATATTTAACATTATCTATTATTTATGTTTTATTTATTACATGTGTTCATAACATTGAGTATCTTTCTAAAGCTAAGAAAGAAGTCACTAGTACAAAATGGGTGATATGTGATTAAAAAAATGACTAAAAATTGGAAATAATGACTAAAATTGAGGTGGTGGTTGAGCACTCACTTATCACCTAACAAAATTGGTCACTTATCAATTAGTCATAAATTGCTTGAATTACCTCATGGGTTGGTCATATATTTAGTCATTAATTGTTGCTATTTGGTCATTAATTGTCATCATTTGGTCATTACTTATTGTTGTTTGGTAGTACATTTAGTTGTTTATTTATTCATTGATTGTTGTTAATTGGTAATTTACTTAGTCATTGATTTACGTATATAGGGAAAAGAGGAATCAAACCACCAACCTCCTACTTATAATGTAGGTGCTCTTCCATTGATCTAGCACCCTTAAATAGAATCAAATTTCATAGTGAATCAAAGTTCACACTAAAAATATATAACAAACTCTTACAAACATTAACACACTATGATTCCACTTGTAACATAAAACATATCAAAAACTCTTAAAAACCTTATCACACTATCACTAAGGGTATATGTATGATATATAAGTGTGGTACCTAGAAGTCAATAGTTTTGATCTTTCATTTTTCCATACTTTAGAAACTTGGTTGATCTGGATTTGAAAACATTGAAAACATTAGAGCAACCTTTATTTGATGGTGAACTCTTCCACTAAAACTCATAAGGTACTAATCACACTAAGTGGGCGTGATCCATAGAGGATTTTAACCAAGGAGTTTTTTCTTATCCACAAATTCTTGAATTCATTGTACCCCAATCACAAATAGAGTTGAGTCCTTGAGAATAAAAAATCATGAAAATATATACAACTCTTCTCAAACATTGTGATGCTAAAAATAATAATGGAGGTATCCACCACTACACCTCGACACATCAAACATCAAGTGTAATAGATTTCAAAATAATAAAGTCACAAACCTATGATAGGTTGATCCACCGCAAGAATCATGAAAAATCACAAATTAGAAGGAAACAAATACCCTGAACTCTCTTACAATCCAAATAACCAAAGTTTTGATGAGTATCAAGAGTGGGGGGTGAGGAGTAATATTCTCAAAGAGACATGATCCCTTGGTAGGACAATTTAGCATCAATGCAATTAAGGTATCATTCTAGTGTTCATAAAAAATAACATAAGCCCCAAAATCTAAATTGTTCTCTAATATTTTCAGTGATCCAACATTAATTTAATTATACATAGAAAACCAATCTTTATGAAATTAATAATGGGAAATTGACTTGAGGAACCTAAGGAAAAACTTTGAAAATTCTAAAATGCTTTAAGGCTACACTTGAGGAAAAATTTTGAAAAGGAAAAAATGCTTGAGAAACATAAGGAAAATGGTCAAGTACAAAAGGAAAAGGTTTTGAACTAAAAATGAATACTTACTAAATAAATACTCTACATTATAGGGAGAATACTTAGGAAATAAATCCTCTACAATTTACCTCTTAATTTCTAGAATTTATCAATCTCTACAAAGTTGGAGGAAAATTGCACCGAACAAAACACTTTTATACCAGTTGAATTTTACTAGCATATATTTACCCTATGGCATGAGACAAAAATGTATAATATGGAATAGAAAAAGAGAAATAAAGAATGCTACCAAGATGACATAAATAAAAATAGCAACCACTATGGAGAAGCTGAACAAGAACGAGTCCTAAAACTCTACACTATGGTCAATGACACAACAAATGATGGGAAATCTGATAATTGAGGAAAAGGACAAATTCAAAAAATAAATTTGAATGATAAACTCAAATGGTTGAGTGAAACAAACACAAAACATAACTAAGAAAGTGGAGTACTATGGTTCGAAGGTGGGTGCATGGCAAGGAGTTGTTTAATACACTAGATGCACAATTGGAAAAGCCCAACACTTTTCTTAATTTCATGAAGGAAAGAAGTCTATGAGAAAAGTTTGAGACTAATATGAAGTAGAAATAAAGGACAAGAAAAATTTGTAATTAAGTAAACACTAAGAGCACATTGGAACAGTACTAGGGTAGTGAACAAAGAGCATAGAGCAGCCTACAACTAGTGGTGCAAAGACACCCTAACACAATCAACCATAACCGCATAGAGTGGATAGCTATAAAGAGAGAAACTACATACTAGTGAAAGAAATTCATGTAAGAAAACTAACACGAGAAAAAAATAATCACCAATAACTTGAGACATTGTAATATGCCATCAAGAAGTAGGAGAAAATTGGGTGATTGATCTTTGGAATTAAAAGAACTAAAATATTCAATTCAAATTTTGGGAGCACGATATGAAAGGGATAATTCAGGTCATCGAAACCTATATTTCAGAAGGGGGTGTGAGTCATGAATTCATCAAAATAAATCCCACATTGTCAAGAGGGGTGTCACTTTAGTGGAATTCATGTGATTTAGTGATTTCTAGACTAGTCCAAAATAATCACTTTTCACTAGTGCACCTGCACTAAGTTATGATCATTCCATCAACATTCTAAACAATAATGGAGGTAGATACTAACCTATTCCTTGATAACTTGTACACACACATACATACATAATCACCTTCTACATATGTATATAATTTGATGCAATTTATCAAAAGACTAAATTGTACAAAGAAAAATGGAGTTAATGCACTTCAACCATGCCTAACATTATATAAGTGTGCCCATGGAAACAAAGGGACTTTTGAAGTGCATGCAAAACCCAACAAATAAATCCTTATACTTGAAACTTTAGAGACTTGTTAGCTTTGTAACTATGAAGTATCATCAAATACTAATGGGAAAAACTTAAAAAGAGATAAAATCCCAAATGTAGAGTATAGAATAAGCTTGTTTCATTCTTTTTCATCACAATGCAATGCCCAAATCCATAATCAAGAGAAGACTTGTTCATCATAATGGAGTCCTCGATATCATATCCACTATAACTCATCACGACTGCTATTGCATTCTAACTAGATCCAAGTTTGTCATATTGCACCTGGAAATGTTAAACCAGGTTACTTTTAACTTTTAATATATTTCTAAATGTAAGATAGAAAATATCATAAAAAAATATTAAAGACTCTATTTTCCTTACTAAATTTTATCAATGAGATTGATAAAAAAATATTGAAGACTCTATCTTCCCTTAGGAGGAAAAACTTTAACTAGTCACTAAATTTTATCAATCGATTTGGTTATGATATCGATAAACTTGGACATATTCCCCAAGAAACTTGGACATGGAAAGGAACATCCAAAAACGAAAATTGGTAATACCATACTTACCGGTTTAGTAGTCTTTGTCAGAGGAGGTCATTAAGGATACACCGACATATAGAGTAGAGTATCCATTCTACACAACTTACAAGCGTTGCTATGATATTCAGGGAAATCTTGAGATAAAAAATGAATCCTTTAGTTAAGTCATTGTTGCAGTTCTCGGTGAAGAATAAACTTTCCAAGAAGTAAAGCCGATTGTGTCACCTACCACAATGGCATACACATTTGTATCAAAGTTGAGGAAAATAGTATGAGGAGTAGGCGGTTCTAGATATGTTTCATGCAACAATATTTTAAGGTTTGACATCATTGCTTCTTAATATGTGTATTCAAATCCTAAATGTTTTATAAACCCACTACAATTCTTTACAAATGAAATGGTTTTATGGTGGGAGAGGAAATTCATCTACCTATTTTTTATTCTTTGTACACGACTCTGAAAGGCTTGAGAGATAAGTACATTGCAAATACGAAGAATCCTAAAAGGAGTGTACATTGCTGCAAGAAAAAAAAAATTCTTTCACAATCATCGTGAAATATTAAGTTTTATCATAATATATGTGAGTTTCGTTTCATCATTTCAAGATTAGCTAGTAATAAAATCCATCCAATTGTGTGGTTTGAGAGAAGTGCATTGATAGCTTCTTCACACTCCAAAATAACAATTAATTGTAGTGACCAAATTTACCCTAGCTAATCCCCATGGAATGAAATTAAAAGGATTTTAAAATACACACATTGATGATTTAACTTTTATTAACAATACCAAGAACCAGTTGCAAAGCATGGAAATATATAACTGACAACATGTTGAAAGTGTCACCCCCAAAAAAAAATTGCTGACGTAAATGGATGAATTTAAATTTCTTACAATTTGAATTTATTTAAAACCATCAAATCACAACAAAAAATAAACAGTATACCATTAAAAATTTAATGAAACAAATCACGATAAAAAAAAATATGAGAATTAAAAAAAATTGTAATAAAATCGTAGACTACAACTAATGTGTTACCTTTTCATCTTTCAAGACTACCGAAATTTGAAGATTCCGTGTTCCAAATTATTCAAAATCAACACTCCAAATATAACTATGATAAGAAGAAAATATTCCATAGACTAATAGAATAGAGGTTAGTTGTTAACTGTAACTAATTAACTGGCTTTTCTCATGGTTGGTGGACCAACATTCTCTTTTATATTTGCTATTTGAACGAATTTTTTGGGGAATGATGATATTTAAAGGGGATTTAGAGTAATTGATGTGGAGAAAGGAAGGAAGTCAACCTTATAAGTTAGAAATATTTTTACGCATATTTTATAAGATAGAAAGGTTTGTTTACATGGGAGTGGGATTTTTGCTTATAGATATTACCCAGATGCTTTGCCATCATTTTCCAAATAGTTTGGTCTATCAAGAATATGAGTGAAGCATCCAAGAATGATTGGAAGGAAGCTAGGAACTTGAATTAACTTTCTTCAGGTTGTAATTTGGCTATTTATATTTTACTAGAATCATAGTTTATACCCTCATAACAATCATGGTGTACACGTAAATATTTAGAAATGACAGAGGAGGAGGAGGTGCAGAGGAAAAAGGCTCACACAAACATAAAGAGATGGTAATAAGCAATCTATCTATTTCATGAAAATGATTACATATATAAGAGAAATAATTCTCAACAAACCAAACCTCAGATCCTAAAACTATGGATCTCAAACCACTCATCTATCTTGAGAAGATATACAATAATCCAATATCTAATACAATGCCTATCATTTCAACATTATTCCAACATCCTCCCTTAATGGAGAAATATATTTTCTATAATAACTAGACTTAACATTCTTGTTGGTCTCAGTCTCAGCGAGGCTTACAAATTAGAAAAATACTTTACAATTTAAATTTCTTTTTCTTAGGGCTCCAAACCTTGTACTCTTCAATCCTCCTTCTAAATCGCTTCATATTGACCTTTGGCTTTCTTTTCATCATTGTAAGTGCAACACGATCACCTTTGTAGCTTCTATCATTAAGTTGTTGTTTGTCTATGTTATTTGTTTTTCCTCTATTGTTGGGAAACTTCTTCATCTCATTAGAGGCTTCTTCTTGACCAATTTTTTCTTCAAGGTTACCATGAATGATGTCCCCTTCGTCACTTACAACATCTACATGGATTCCAACTTTAAAAAACATGTCAATTTTAATCTCTTTGGCTTCTTCCGCAACGTTCAATACTGCTACCAATTCTTCATAAAATTCCTCATTTTTAGCATCATGGGTACTTATAGCTGCAATCTTAAATTTCATTGTTTCAACAATAATATAGCATTGACATTACCATTACATTCTGTAGATAATAATCTTTTTCATCTTTCATCATTTTAAGAATCAATTTCATTTCATTCTTGATTGCAATCTGTTTAAGCTCAGTTAGACTTTCTTCATCATAGTGAGGTTCACCAACAATTCTCATGAAATTGTCCATATATGAAAGAAGAATTACCTCCACAACACAACTCTTCTCTCTTCACCATCTGCAATGGAAACATGAATTTCTCTTACAGTAGACTTCTAACATTGATGGCATCTCCTTGATGTCTTCACACTTGTGGTTTCTTTCAAAATGAATTTATCCAGGAAGACGGGAAATCTTCCACAACTGATTGTCCACGGATATCCTTCTACACACAATCTTCTTTCCTCTACATAGGAAACCAAACTACCTCCCTCATGACTTATTCCCGACTTCAACATGTTATCACCTTCACATGATTCTCACACAACTTCTCTTTAGCTCAAACACAGCATCAATGATGAACTCAATTCCACACAACATGAGCTTAGGTATTAGTAAATACCAATACAACACCAACATAAATAGCCGAGGAAATGACACAATGATTTACTCTATCATCGTCTTAATGAGAACACATGCCTACAAAATCAAACATCACACAAGAAACATCTTTTTGCAAGCAACGAGCCTCTTTCAACATGCAAGCTCCTTCAATACTGAATGGGTGGCTTACTACAAGAAAATAAGATCTAGAGGAAACAATTTTCTTTCATACTTCAAGAGCAGCTTCACCTTCACATAGTCTTCAATGCAGGAATGCATCCTCCTCTAGGCAGTGGCTTCCCTTTCACAGGTTTATGGCTTACAAGTAACTTCATGTAGCTTTATACTTTGGTAGGGTGCAATATCAGGTGGGAGGACTCATCCAACATCCTTATGCTTTACTTCAACAACAATATCTCCTCTTGGCACAACCAAGCAAATTTCTCTTAAATATTTTCTAAATGGAATTTTGTAGCGGCTCCTTCTCTTCACACATACCTAGGTGACTCCACAGTGGCAACGACTTCTTCCATGATTCCGTGTCTTCTCTCTCAATGACCAGATGTAACTCCTTCAAATAGTGGTGTCGAACTTTCCTTTATGGGAAACTCAAACAATGCAATTTCACTCTTTTAACATTCTTCACTAGTTATGCACTACATGTAGTGAATTCCTCTCTCTTTCAACACACTGGCTCCTTTTATGCAACATGGGTGGAGTACCACCAGCACCCGAGCTCTTCTATGTGTGTGACAACAATTATGAAAACAACATCTATCTTTTAAAATACTTCTGATAGCGATTCAATTTGTTTCTCCTCCTTCACGTGGATGGCAAACATCATGACTCCTCTTTTAGACAACAACAACGATTTCTTAACCATGTGTTGTTTCCTTTCACATACCTAGGGGTTAAGCGCAACAAAAATATTCAAGCTTCTAGGTGTGTCCTTGGGGGAAAGTATTAAGTCAAGTGCTGTCACTTGATCTTAATTCCTTTGTTTAGGAAAAAATCCTAATGAAGCCAAGCGGGGTGGTCCCTAATAAAGAGTTTAACTAAAGCTCTAGTGTTTTAGTCGTTAATGATGGAAATAATTTTTTTTAGGAGTTTTTGATGTAAAATACAAAGACAATATTGTTGCAAATATAAATAAATATTTCACTAGCATATATCAACACATAAAGTTTAGAAACAATAAAAAAATTATGATAAATGATAGTAAAATGTTGCAAAATTAGATTAATGCCAATGGAGTCAAAATAAAGAAATGATGGTGCTGAAAAATGAAGTGTTTGCAATGTGTCTTGGTTAGTTTTTATTATTGAAATATGAGTTTAGCTATGGGAAGGGGATTCTCGATATACTCTAAATTACTGAGAATATGTATGGAATATGACGAAGGTGGTTCCTCACTCATAAATTTGGGATGAATAGGAGTCTCTAAGAGGTGTCCAACACTACACCAACAAGAGTGTATCCTGAAGATATCCTGAGGTCACTATTTAGTGGTTCCTTCTTCCTGTGAATAATTTTCCCATGATTGTCAAATGTTATTATGCCGAATTTTTTTAATGTCCTTGGGAGTTTATTTTATTAAAGGATTGTTAAATTAATGTGTAGAAATTAGAAAATGTCGCAAAACGCTTTTGATTCCCCAACGACTAAGAAACGCCTACAAAGGGAAAGACCATACACTAGGTTTATGGATTATTTTTTATTCCAATTAAAGAAAGCAAATATTTTGTAAAATAAAGTAAACTAATGACAAATTGAAACCGCAAACTATGTGCCACTTTCTAATCATCCACCAATAATAAGAAAAACCTTTGGTTGGTGGCGAGAGCATACTTTGTGGAAATGAGTTGGGTATGAAGTTATTACTTTATTCTAAGATGAAAAAAAAAATTAATCAACCTATTCAGCCTTTCTATAAGGCGTATTGTATGAATGTGTTGGTTAGTAAAAAGAAAACCAAATGGGACACTGTGAATACCCCAAGGGGGGGTGGATTGTGGGCACCATGTAGCCACTTGATTTCTTTATTATTGAACTTTAAATTGTGATTAAAGCTGAATTAAAATTCAATTTGATCCTTGAAAAAGGGTTGAAAGGATTACAAGATTACAATGAGAAAAGGATGTTAGAATGTCACAAATTAGTGAAAACAAAATACATAATTTACACTACTCAAAATTCTCGAAAATTGTGATTTTTTTATTGAAACGTGCACTTTGAGAGACTACTTCATATCTAGTTCAAGATGAAACTTTTAAATGGAACCTAGATCTGATATTGTTGGAGCATTAATCTACCTTAGTACCTTAATGATCTACCTAGGATACGTAAACATTAGCCTTGTGCTATGTTATATGGTCTAACTTAGGTTATACTGATCAATACAGGTCAAATAGGTGATTTTGGCACATTAATTGCAGTTGAGGTGCTCTAGTTTAAACATCTTGACATTTCAGACTGTGCATATCTTGTAAACCAGTTCCATCTATTACTAGGAGTGTTAGTGTGTGTGAAAGTGGTTTTTTATGGTCTCCTTGGCATTTATTTGCCTCCTAGAGATTCCTCCACTCACCCATGCACTCTCCCATGCTTTCCTTCCCTCATTTATGAACTAGGAATGCTTCTTACCTATTCACACATGTTAACACATGGATTCATGATAGTTTGGTTAGGTTTGGGAGCCTATTGATCAACCTAGGGGGGTTTAGGGGTCAAATCCTAGTCTGATACTTGGATGCATTCACATGGCCACTAGGGGCTCATGAATTGTCTCCAATGTACTATAAATATGTATCATACATACCTACAAGGTGTTCTATAATATAATGGTTAGATGTTAGCACCTTTCACATGCGCTATTCCAGCTATTTCGGTCTCTTTGTTTTTCTCTTGCATGTTTTGTCAAACACTTTAATGGTGAAATTGTTCCAGCTCCTAGATATACTTGAGAATCAATTCTCACATGGTATCAGAGCTATTTGGAGTTGCAAACAAATATAGTGAGGTTTGAGTTGTTTTTTAAGGCATATTTCCATTTTATCTGAGTATTTTTCATTGCAGGTTTTTACAACAACTTCATGGATTCACAAGGAAGTCCTCTCCTTTCTCCATTCAACTATTATGAATGGAATTTGAATATGTGTGAATATATTAAGAGGAAATGTCTCTATGATGTGTCCATTGGTGTTGTGAGAGAGCCAGAGTCCTGTCAAGAGAAGTGTGATTGGATGAATGACAATTATAGAGCCTATGGAACTGTGTCTCACTATACCTCTTACCATGCGCTATCTCCTTTATTCTGCTGAGTACCCATTTGAGATTTGGATAAATATAGATGAAGCTCTTGGCATGTAGCAAGAAGATGTGATCTATATGGAGAGCAAGCAAATGAGCACCTCCTTATTTGTTCTCCCTCCTATGATCTCGACCTAATGCATTTCTCAAGAAGTTGTTCGAAATGAAGAAGAAGAAGTAGCAAGGGATTCAACAAATGATCCAACTCAAGTTTATTCCTCTCTGGCTTCCTCTCCTTGTCAAGAAGCTATTTTTCATGAATATAGCATACAAGTTGCTTCCATCACTACTGTTGAAGAGTTATCTATCCATTCTATTCCCTCCTCCTCTATGTATTTTGTTATGAATGGTGAATATGTATTGCTAGTTGATGTTCATAGCAAGCCTTCCCTAGAAGATGGTTTTTCTGCACATGAGAGTAGTGGTCCGAAATATGGATAGGTTTGGATGTCAAGTGAATATCTCTCATTTCTTCACACTATTTTTCCCATGTATTCCCCCACAATCAATGGTAGAGTTCCTTCAAGTTCATATGAAGATGGATAAGCCTTTGACATCACAATGGCACCTTCGGGACTCGTGTTCCACCTTCTTTGAGCTTATTACAACCTTCATTCAAAGTTGATGCTTCAATATCCTTATGACTCGCTTGGGGTCACCTATTCTCAAGCACTTCAAGTCTCTTTCGAGCATGGCATCCTGTTTGGTTCGAGGTTCAAGTCTGAAGAGCACCATTCGCTCTCCTATCACTGCATTTCAGTTGTTCTACATGGTATGAGGATTCCTCATGCAGCTATTCCTGAGTTGGTTGAGCACATTCCACTTCCTCCCAAGAAGAATATTCCTCCATACATACTCATCTAGTTTGGAGAGTATACAATTTTGTTTCTATTTCATAATCCATTTTTGAGGGGGTGTTTTGTCCCATGAGGTTTTCCTCCTTACCTCTGTTACATGGATAAATAAAATTTTGTTGCAAAAGGTGAGTTGTGCCTTAGTTTCCAAGTCCTTAATAAATCATTTGGTGTACTAATTTAGGACTAAGGGGGGTTTTGGAGCAATAATATGCCTTATTACCTTAATGATCTACCTAGGAGACATAAACATTAGCCTTGTGCTATGTTATATGGTCTAACTTAGGTTATACTGATCAATACTGGTCAAATAGGTGATTCTAGCTTATTAATTGCAGTTGAGGCACTCTAGTTTGAACATCCTGACATCTCAGACTGTGCATTAATTGTAAACCAGTTCCAACTCTGACTAGGAATGCTAGTGTGTGTGAAAGTGGTTTTTTGTGGTCTCCTTGGTATTTATTTTCCTACTAGAGATTCCTCCACTCACCCATGCGCTCTCCCATGCTTTCCTTCCCTAATTTATGAACTAGGCATGCTTCTTACCTATTCACACATTTTCACACATGGATTCATGATAGTTTGGTTAGGTTTGGGAGCCTATTGGTCAACCTAGGGGGGTTTAGGGGTAAAATCCTAGTCTGACACTTGGATGCATTCACATGGACACCAAGTTCTCACGAATTGTCACCAATGTACTATAAATATGTATCATACATACCTACAAGGTGTTCTATAATATAATGGTTATATATTATCACCTTTCACATGTTCTATTCTAGCTATTTTAGTCTCTTTGTTTTTCTCTTTCATATTTTGTCAAACACTTTAACGGTGAAATTGTCCTAGATCCTAGATGTACTTGAGAAGAAATTATCACAGATATATATGCATAATTAAAAGCATATTTCAAATATCAATTTGATGTATCTAACCTTAATTAAGCATGAAGAAAAGGTAACCAATAAAAATATTGAATTTTAAGGAAGGAGAGAGAAATCCTGAAGCTCGTGCTTGAATGGAATGAAGGAGAAGAAGGATATGCAAAAAAAGATGTTAAAACAAAAAAAATTATGTTGTAAAAAATAAATGGATGCAACCGAGTTCCAAGATCCCTTCTACCTAAGATGATCTTGCAAAATGTAGATAATTCTTCATACAAACAAGGTTAATCCATTCAATCTCATCAACATAAAGCAAGAGAACATAAGTATAACCGACTACAACCAATTTATCTTACAATATTCTGGTAATGAAATGAAAATAAGTAAATTAACATCTGCAAATAATTATTCAAAATAAATTGGATCTATGCAACATTATTTGACAAAAAGAAACCATATGATTTAGCCTATTTCACCTCAAAATTCACCAAAAGTGCAAGATCATAAGGAAACACCACAGATTAACTTCCAAAGCCTTCAATTTCATTAAAAAAATGTTCAACAAAAATATTATAATGGGTATAGGTTCAATTCATCCTCCCAAATGAGGAGAAAGACCTTGCTTTATAGCAAAAAACAACTCAAACCCTAGTGGGTGCAATTCCTAATGGGGAGGTTGTTTTGGGGGTTGAGAAAATGATGTGAGGAAGTTTGAATTCATGGGAGGGGAGGCTGGCACCTATAGTGAGGTGTTCCACTTGGTTTGGGAATCCTCCAACTCCTTTAACCAACTCCTCCATGTGGAGAAATGTGCCCTCCATGAGGAGAATGTGCCCTACTTTTAATGAGACGAGTAGGAGCCCCTCTCTTGTAGACGGTAGATGCTCCAACATGTTCATTAATGCTTGATACAAGATCCTAAAACTCCCTAACACCTTAGAGACATGTCCCAAACAAGATTCCTTTGATTTAGGAATTGGACTTTCTCCATTTTTTCCAAATTTTATTTGATCCTCTGAGTCATTTTGGAGAGAAAATCAAAATTAATAATTGAAAACTACTAATACGACTCTCATAAGTGGGTTTATGGCTTAAGTGGGGGATATGGGTCCAAAAATGAGCATCTGTGTGACCAAATTGGTTCCCTTGGACCAATTTTATGACCCTTTGAAAATTTACAATTAAAATACACCTCATCGATGATTTTATTAAAAATCTAAAAATCAAAAAAATCCTAGGAATGATATCCCATGTACACAAAACTTTGATAATATGACTAGAATGGTATAATACATAGACCCTAGGATTTAATAAACCTATGAAGGCATAATCACCAATTCCACCATACTGACTTTAAAGGATTTTGTGTGAAAAACTTGAAAATTATATGTCGCTTAAAAAAGCGTCACATAATTAATGAGGGAAAAAACAATCAAGGATGACGACTTTGATGACCAAGTCCCACGAAGGCCAAGAATTTTATATAATAAACCATCATGCTATGTCATTTATTCAACTCCCCTTGAGGGGGTGTGAACATGCAAAAAAGGGACCACAACTGGCCTTGATGAAACCATGGAACTTCTGAGAATTGAGTAAGAACAATCGATTTGTTCCGATCCTTGGTGGCTCACTTGAAAAATACCCTAAATTCAACTTAGTGGATATCATCTGGCTCGAACTGTGGGACATGTGGTCGATCTAGTTTTTAGGAAAGGAGAATATGCGACAACACCTGAATCTTCGGTTTCTCATAACCTATAAACACATCTCAACTTTGACAAAAGAAACCTTCAGTAGAACAAGTTTTATGAAAATATCTAATGATCCAAAAGTTTATTTATTGAAAGTAACACAAAACTAATTGATGAAAATCAATTTTTATTCCAAAAGAAATGCATAAAGTAAATGTGCACTTCCAAAAGCTTATTTTTCTACTCTAACAAAGATAAAATAAATATCTTAGGTAAAATCAAATTTCCAATGTAACCACCAGAGCATTTGATCAATTTTAAAGGTATTTTTCTTGGCTTTGGTTACCAACCAAAGCAAGGAAACATTATTCAAGAAATCAAAACTTGCATGAAACTTCAAGATTGGAGATTATAATCTTGGAGAAGGTCATCAAATTGCTTCTCAAATTGGAAATTCCTCTTCCAGGTTTATTCTATCCAAGATTGGATAGGGCTGATGTAAACATATGTATAATTAGTTAGATCATCATACTTATCAAACGAGATTGTCTTCTGATAACTCTGTGTGTAAGCCCCAAACTATTCCAAATCATAAGGAACATATGTATGTGAAGACGACGACTGAAAAAAATATTCAATTAGTTGCACCCAATATGACTCTGTATTGTATTGCTTCTCCAAGTCTTCATTACTGATACTGATATATGGATCAGACTGATCATATGGATAAACCACATGATCCTCTTCCATATAAAAATTTCCCAAGGCCACAAGATCCATGCTGTCTTCTTTAAAAACCTCATAGATAAAATCTTCATTAAAACCATCAAGAGACTCAAAACTCCCTCCATTAGATATGCCATAGACATTATTATCAATAAAACCATCAAAAGTTTTGGGTTCATTATTTTCGTCCTTAGACATGTCATAGATTAGATTTTCCATGAATGCCCAGGCATCCTCATCAACATCTTTGTCAAGCATAAGGGAGTCTTCGTCACTTGTATCATTCTCGAGGCTATACTTTTCCCCCTCTTCATACTCATCTTCTTCAAAAAAAATGTCACAAGGCAGTAAACCTTCCAGACTATCATCATTATATCGAGAATAGGTAGGAGTACCATCATGCACATTAGATTTTTTATCAAAAGTTTCAATATAATATTCTATAATGGTTTCATCTTGAGGTAGATCTAGAGTACAAATGTGATCATAATCATTAAAATAATCATGAAATCATTCCCAATCATCAATATTCTCTGTTGATGTGACATGAGGAGGGGTTTAAATAATATCTTCAATTAATGGGTCTTCATGCACAACCTCAATGGGATCATCATGGATTTTTGGACATTGAGTTTTGTATACCATGTTGAAATGGAGTGGCTCAATATCTTCCATATGAAATTATATCAAAGGAAAGAATTAAGCCAAAGTGTTCTTGATGAATAATTCAATATTGAATAATCCACTATATCTTTCATCATAATGCCATTGTCTCAGAAAAATCTTGAATAAATTTGTAATTGAAGAAATAGATTTATCAGGAAGGCCATTGTAAAACCAATATGCAGCCTCTCCTTGTAGAGAATGAGAAAATAACTACATCATATGATCCTCATAACGTATGTTGGATTCACTCTCATGTGAAAGAAAAGTCACAACATGAAATCTGGATGAGTAATCACTATCATGACCTTGAAAAAATGGAATGGGAATAAATTTCCTTTCCCCATAAAAATAATTTGGAAATCCTGTTATTTTAAAGAAATCGATGGGAGTACATCTATAGGAGATCCTAACAGTATTTTCCACCTTTTTAATATCCATATCAAGAATTAGTGATCATGGAGAATGTCTAGAACTGAAAGAGTGGATTTGTCAAAGAATGAGCTTTAAATTTTACTATTAGGTTGGCTCACCTACACATAATAAATCTCCACAATTTGATGAGATACAAGGGTTTTATCCCTTCAATGGAGTCACCATGTGAAAAAAAATATGCATCATAAATCTTTCACAAAATTTTCTATTTTTTTTTAATTTTCGTTGCAAAAATGAAAAAAGGTTAGTGGAGTCACTAGATAAAGAATTAAATATCTACTCTAGTAATTCATCAAACAAATAAAAAATAAAAAAATAAAGAAGAAATTAGTAACCCTGGAATAAAAATATTTATCCCTGACAACGACGCCAAAATTTGTTGTCTTCTTTCACACACCTGGGGGTTTAGCGCAACAGAAATCTTCAAGCTGCTAGGTGTCTCATTAGGGGAAACTCTCGAGTCAAGTATTTTCACTTTATCTTGACTCATCCATTTAGGCAAAAAGCCTAATGAATCAGAGGGGGTGTTGATGGCACATAATTTAATTGCTTGAAAACTATAAGGCAATCAACATGAGGAGAAAGTCCAACCTAAAAGGATTCAAACAATCCCATGCAAGGATGGTTCTATCCCCAATTCATTTGGGATAACTGAATCCTATGGATATGAGGACTCCACTAGCACAATGTGTTCAAATCCAAATGGATCTTCTCTTCCTCTGTGGAAGATCTGAAAGTGTGAAGTAACAGTAACTGATCTATAAACTGAAACTATGAATGTTGATAGTATGTGGTAGAACAATTAGATTAAGGTACTTGAGATGTCACGTCCCCATCCCTCGAACTAGCGAAGAGGGCGGGACGAACACCATGTTAACCGGGCAGACATCCCCATGAACATGAACAGAAGAGATCAATGCTGAAATTACAAAGCTTAAACACAATGCATGCGGAGATGCATAAACATGCAAGCATACACAGATGCATAATTATTTGATCAAGCAGCGGAAGCAAACATACATTCCAGCATTACTCATGTTCATCATTATAATTCATTTAACATCAATATAATTGCAGAGATGAAGTAACCAGCAGCACTTATCTTTCAGCGAAGAACTCGTCCGCAACCAGCTACTTCGTTGCAACGTTCCACCCAACCATAGGCCAACGTGCTCATCAATATCTCAGCAACGCTGCCACCCGCAAGTTGGGCATGATTCCTCAAGGACTAAGGGTCAATTGCAGGCTTACTCATAGCCAAGGGGACACAAAACAGCCAAACCAAACACAGCTGGGTTTAACAGGCCTTCAACAAGTGGCCAAGCCAGCACAGTCTGAAGACCAACCACTGCATACTCGCAGCAATCAAACTCTTCATAGCCCTGTGAAGAAAGCAAAACAACCAAGGATAATACCAACAGAAGGTGAGCACCGCTCAAGCCCACAAGGCAACACGGAGTTGTTCTTGGCCCTAGCGTGGCCAAAACAACTCAGCAACAACACCCAGACCAAGGTACTTCAGCAACCTAAACTCACCATGGAAACGATGGCAACCATCCACAGCCCACAGTAGATAAGAAACAGAACTCCCAGCATAGCTATGGGAGACTCAATGCAGACCACAGCAGAAAAATGGCTCACCACAAATACCTAGTGGCCCAAAACGCAGTTGGACACCACAGCCAACAAAACGTGGGGAAGACAACACCCCCAAAACACAATCAATGAACACGGCTCACAACATGGGGAAAAACGACCCTAACCAGTCGTGGAAGGACAACCACAACCCAAATTGCAGGTTACACAACAGCAGGGAAAAACTCATGGGTTAAATCCACGGTCATTTACATACCAGCAAAAATCGAGCCTCATGAGGCCGTTTCACTTGCTCGCTGCATGCACAACCAAGAAGGTCCGCGACTGGTGCTTGAGAAAGACATAACCGACTTCGACGGGAGGATGGACAGTTCCGCCAGCGCGTGCGGTTGAACAGACAACCAAACGGTGCGCGGATGAGGAAGCCGAACCTTCCCTGCATGAGAATGATCTTTCTCCGCGTGAGGGTGAGCAATAGAACGTGAGGAACCACCAACCATGGGGAGAATGGAGACCGACATGAGAGAAACGAAGGTTCTCCACTGGGCATGCGTACTGTCCAAACTGACAGCAGCCTGCCAAAACCGATGCTTCCCCATGCCCACGTTTTCTCATGCAATAACTTCCCCCAACTAAACAAATCAATACATTGAAGAGGTTGGTGAACAAGAAAGGTGGCAAACACACAAAGGTGATAAAACATGGGTTTTTCCCATAAACCAAGGTTTGACATCCCCACCCCCTTATCCTTTGGAACCATGCCCTTTTCATTCAACGTTGCACTGCCATAGCTGGTTGTGGTTTATTTTAATTGATGTGCATGTTTACATGATGCCAACCATAATGTGCTGGATAGCACGCTAAACCATCGGCAACTATCCCCATTGCCGAAACACACACACAACAAAATCGATGGTGGGGCTTTTGCCTTGAGCTCCTCACTACGATTAATTACAATATATACATCATGCAAACGGGGTCAAAACCGGGGACGTGACATTCCCCTCCCCCTTAGAATAACACCGTCCTCGGTGTTCCATTACATATATACCATACATATACCATTGCACATCAAAATTTCAAAATTGCAGATCTGTCCCACGTTCGATCATTTACTTTGATCATTCAAGACCAAACCCCTCAGCTTCCATGGACTTCTGCTGCTGGTTCTCAGCTTCCAGCTCATCCCGAGGTTTAGGAACTTTGCGGCTATTGCCTTCATCATGTTCCCTCATTGGACAGTCCCGGCGTAAATGACATCCTCCGCATCTCCAGCATCTCACTGGCTGCTTCATCTTTACCTGCTCAATTTCCTTTGAGTCTTCATGCCTGGACCGTTTCTTATCGGGCCGCTTGGACAATTGTCCCATTGCTGATCCACCTTCCTTTCCCTTGCCGATTGCTCCCAGAAGGCTTTTCACCTCCCTTTGCAACCCAATAGAGTCTTGCAAAATCTGGTGGTTCATTTCACTCTGCCTTTTCTGTATCTTGAGCATCTCCCCAAGGTTCTCTTGGGTCTTGGAAATCACTTGAAGGAGACTTCCAGCTAAGTCCAACAACTTTTGATCTGCTGCCATATTCATCGTGCACCACCTGGTTTCACTTTTCTCACCTGTGAAATGCACCATTGAATTTCTATCAGACCAAGCATAATATAGACATTAAAATCAGTCAATTAGTTTTCCCCGTTTGGCATGACAGTCCAAGTCTCATCAATGAGGCTTTCATATTTTTCATGCCTTCCGAAAAGGCACATGAGCTCATTCATGTCCATTCCTAGGCAGGGAATTTAACTATTCCAGCATTCACAAATTTACCTAAGTAAATACACACATTTCATTCTCAATCATACATGCATTCAACAATATTTTGTTTTCACAATGCATAAACATATATATATATATAT
>LPNX011100007.1:138209-148984 GCA_001517045.1 Pseudotsuga menziesii
TTTCAAGGACAGTCACATGTCCACATGCACCCCTAGGATGCCCTCATAGTCCTTGCTCCCAGTGATACCTATAACCAAACATTGAATAGATTCACATGTTTAGTTTATTCTCATTAGTTTTATCTTGTTCTAGAGGTAAAACATTATAACCAAATCATATACACACGTATATTCATAAGCAAGTAATCCAATACTTATCTGTATTGTGTGTTTCCTCGTTCTTCCACAGGATCCTGCTTTGCTTTGCAAGCCTTGGGATCGCCTATGGACTTAGATGTTAGGTCAGCACGCCGGCTTCTCCTCAACATCAAATAATTAATGTCCAACCTGTACATCCTCATGTCAACTAGCTTGGAACTTTATCATGACCATTTCTAGGTCTATGATCTACTATGGATCCTCAGGCATATCACAGCCCAACATACACTTATATCAACAATAACACATACACTTATACCAACCATACACTTATATCAACATACACTTATATCAACCATTTACCTTTTACCTTTACCTTTAGCCTGTCAACACAAGCAACACAAGCAATACAAGCAAACTCATCAGCGTTATTGCTCAAAAACTATATTCACATTTCTCATCATTCACTATCAAGTATTGAGACACTAGGAGTGCGTCCACTCCCTAGAGTGTAATCAATATTGAAAACCCTGTCATGATCCAACATCGAAAAAGTGTGCACTCTCTTCCGGGGTGTGCCATGCAGGCCCTATTCATACTCAAGCAATCGGTCATAATGGATATTAAATCAAAACATGCTCTGCATATGGAGTTTTAATAATTAAACATGCATATTCTTAGCAAGGGTCACATAACACTTATCCATTTGCCGTCGCAGTATGCCTTTGTTAAGGAGGAATGGAGGCTCCTTCCCTGAGTTAGTAGTCCCTCAGTTAGCCATCCCAACTCCTTTTTACATTTCACATTCACACATGTCTTACCGACATAACCCATACCATCTTACTCATGTTATTACCAAACATGCAGTGCAGATGAGACATTTTCAAAATGTCCAATGGTGTTTCACCTGAAACCCATTTCCAAGATAAGGGAAAACCTTCCCATGAAGTTTGGCTTCTGCAGGCCATCAAACATGGTCTTCCTGCAGTGTGTACCCCTGACACATTCATCAAATAGCCAAACAGTCAATCATTACCTGATACTACAATCCAAATTGATCGTTCCATAACCAAGCAATGACATTAGCAATCAAATTCAATAAGAATTTGCAATTCTATCTACTACAGAAATTGACTTGCTCATTTGTGGGTCTCTTGTAAGAAGCATTGCTATGCCTACTATAATTTTATGCTTACTATCATAACATGATTACCCACTTACCATGCGTCCCTCCTGACACAATCTTATAGAAGCCAACATTGATTAGTAGTCGTTAGCAATTCTTAAATCCGAAATTCACAATTCAAATTTAACAATCCATCATGCATGCCAACTACTTTCACAACCATGAGACTCCTTCTCATAAATCGTAGATTCTGGCATTGGTCAGGGTCTTACCTCTCAATGCCCTGCTCGAATAATCTACCTGAAACACGAGTTTCAATCAACCAAACACAATATTATGCAAGCCAACAGTGGCTAGTGGTTGTCAGCGAATTCTTAAATCCGAAATTCACAATTTGAATTTTAACAACCTATTATGCATATCATATGGTAGATTCTGGCATTGGTCAGGATCTTACCTCTCACTACCATGCTCGAAATAATCTACCTGAAACGTAAGCTTCAAACATCCAAACACAAGCTTATGCGAGCCAGTAGTTACTAGCAGTTGTCAACAATTTCTTAAATTTGAAATTCACAATTCAAATTTAATAAGCTCTTTCACATGGTAGATGCTAGCATTGGTCAGGGTCTTACCTCTCAATTCCGTGCTCGAAATAATCTACCTGAAACATGAGCTTCAACCAACCAAAAACAATCTTGTGCAAGCCAAGTAGTGACTAGTAGTTGTCAGCAATTCCTTAAATTTGAAATTCACAATTCAAATTTAACAAGCTCCTTCACATGGTAGATTCTGGCATTGGTCAGGGTCTTACCTCTCAATGTCGTGCTCGAAATAATCTACCTGAAACATGAGCTTCAATCAACCAAACACTTGGTAAGTCTGGATGCATATAACCTTTTTTTTATTGCTACAACCATCACTGAAGCATTTTCAGAATTTATAAAATTCAAATACTTCTAGCCGTTAGTCACATCAGTATATGCCAAAACTCATTTACTTCATGCAATCATTATTATACTACCATTGCAAGGTATAATCACAGCATTCATGCAATTAAATGAAGTGTTTAGATACTCCTTACTTCACAGGCGTATCATCCATACCGCCTTGCTTTTCAATAGAGCATTTCTGGAAGCCAATTGATCATGACTATCCTGCATTCATAACAGCCTCTGAAATGGTTCCTGAATTGTCGTCAATTCATCCTTTCAATCATTAGTTAGTCCGCATATCACATGCATTCATCTCAATGCATTCATGCAATGCATCACAACATTTGCACCTTTACTTAGGCAATCAGTCACTCACACCCTTCATATGCATACATCCAATGCATAACAACAAGATTCATAAAATCTTTTTATTGCATACCCATTCAATGCTACCTTGCATTGATTCAATAATACTATGCATTCAACATACCATGCATGGAATAACCATAAATACCTCATATAGGATGCATTACTATAATCAATGTCATCATCATATATAGACATGACACCTTTCTACATTCCAATATTCACATGGTATGAGGTCTCTTACCTGTACCAATCTATGGAATTTATCATAAGCAAACTCTTACCTGCATGGGTCTTACTTACACCCTTGACATGACCAATTTGATTGGTCCTTGCAGGATATTGCAGCATTTACTCACCAACTTTTGTTATGGACTTGTTGCCTTATCCCTTTCTTCATAGGGTTTCTGGTCACATCCATCAGCATCAGCAACATATTCATCCAGGTCCATGTCATCGTTGGTTTTGCCACTAATGCCAACATCAAAGAAATGATTATCATTAGTGGTTCGTACAAAGCATATCCTTATACATTTCAAGCATAAAACTTAGGAAATGTAACATAGTTAGCAAGACAGGGTTTTAAGGAAAACTCCCCTTTTCCAAATCCCTCATCCTTGCATGGAATTCCTCTTCCACATTGCAGCTGGTTGACTTCATAGTCCTCGCTGCCCCTGGGCATGCAATTGTCCAGATTTTTCCCTTTTGATAGCAGCGGCCATCATTAGCACTTTGCTGCTTCATGTTCAGATTCCATTGACTTTCCCTTGTTCCCCACTGGATAAGCTTTCCAACGCCTATCCACATGCTTCATTCCGACCTCGGATGTGAAAGCTACACCACTTCTAAGAATGAGGGCCTTCACCCAATCTTAGGAAAAACACACAACTGTATTTTGGTCCAGAATGTTAACTTCAGCCACCAGAATGACGGTCTCAAGGGATGAAGGGGGTCAAGGGGGCTTGACCCCTTGTGGCTTCCCTGCTCCATTGCAGGGCGGGTCGAGGCCAGCGCCCTCGTTTTTTTTTTTTTTTTGTAAATCATTGGCTTTCGTGCAATCTGGCGCATAAGATCGCTGCCTCTTTTCTCCTTTTCAGCCCTGAGATTTTCACTGAAAAACAGCTGAAAAATCCCTCTGAAAACAGTTGAAGTCTGCTGAGAAACCCCATGGAAAAACTCAGAATTTTCCCTTCTCTCATCGAGTGTCGGATGCCTTTCCACTTCGGAATCCAAATGACTTTGGCTTCCGCAATGGTGGACGGGAATCTGCTTTCTCTTCCACGACATCGGAAGCCTTTTCACTTCGGACGTCGACGGTCTTTACCCTTCGGAAGCCAAATGACTTGGCTTCCGCAACGGCGGACGTTCACTTTGCCAATTCTTCCAACTCACTTCGAACTTTCTTCCGCGGCGTCGGAAGCCTTTTACATCGGAAGCCAAATTACTTTGGCTTCCGCAACGACGGACGGGAAATCACTTTTTCTTCCGCAACGACGGTCACTCGGACCTTTTCTTCTTCCAGCGGACACTTAGACGAATTTCGTGGCTTTCTTCAAACTGTTCCGGTGTACCTCGGAAGGCTTATTACTTCCGCTTCCGCAACAGCGGACGTCGGAACCCTTTCTCTTTCGATTGGTGGAAGTTCAATTCACTCCTTTCCACCGAATATGACATCTGTTGGCAGTCGGACCACTTTCCGGTCGGAAGCTTAGTCGCTTTTACATCCACAACGGCAGACGCCCATTCCTTTCCTTCTTCCGTAGAATTGGTGACCGAATCTCTTCTGCAGCCGTAACGGTGGATGGAAAAACGCTAGACCTTCCGCCACATCGGAAGTCGGAACCTCTTACCTTCCGATGACCCGACTGTCAACACTTAGAGAAATTTTGAACTTTTGCTGTCCTCAATTCCTGATTGCTGCTAGGAAGAAGGCAACTCTGCTTCTGTCATTGCATCTTCTTGGCCCATAGAGGCCCATTGTTGCAACCTTGAGCTCTGATACCATACTGTCACATCCCCATCCCTCGAACCAGCAAAGAGGGCGCGACGAACACCATGTTAACTGGGCAGACAGCCCCATGAACATGAACAGAAGAGATCAATGCTGAAATTACAAAGCTTAAACACAATGCATGTGGAGATGCATAAACATGTAAGCATACACAGATGCATAATTCTTTGATCAAACAGCGGAAGCAAACATACATTCCAGCATTACTCATGTTCATCATTATAATTCATTTAACATCAATATAATTTCAGAGATGAAGTAACCAGCAGCACTTATTATTGGAGCAGGGTCCCGTACCTACAGAAGAAGCTGCTAGTTTTGGCAGAATGATAAGCTTTAGCGGAAAGAAGTTAAGGCAGAGCTACGATGCCGTAGCACGTTTCCAGCTGGAGAGCAGAGCCGGAAACCGTGACTTTTTGAGATACGAAAGTCAAAGAAGGGCAACGGTACCTGAACGGCCGAGAAGGGAGAGCTCACCCACTGCATTGAAGGCAGCGGCGGAAGACAGGAAGGCTCAACGACCCTCATAAATAAGAAGGAGCAACGAGGCTCAAGCATTGAAGGCGAAGGAAAGAAAACAAAGAAGCGGTGCATAGTACCCATGGTCAGTGCCGGGAAGCATGGAAGACTGCAGAGAGCTGTGGTGTGACAGGAAGCGGCTACCTCAAGGACAGAGAGGACCGACTATCACTAATTAGGGTTTGGGTTACTGTTGGGACAGGCCCACAGTGTTGTAAATGCAAGACCTTCGGGCTACTTATAAAATAATGTAATTTTGTATTGAAAAAAGGTTAGCTAGTTGGTTGGGTAGACAGTAGACAGTCGTGATTAAAATAGGCAATAAGGAGAAGTAGACTGTTGTAAAAGCCGAGCTCTGGTTTTGGTCTTAGCTGTAGCAATCTTACTGAAACCAGTAGCTGGCTTATAGAGCATGCATGTAACGATCCGCAGGGATCAACTAAGAGGGAAGAGTATATTGTAAGAGAGCGATATAGAGAGAAGAGAGATCTAAGAGAGAAGATCTTGAGCTGCATATGCGGTGCATCAGAACTGTGTTTTACCTTCCCCTTGAGCTATAATAGAAAACATAGTTCTGTGGACGTAACTTCCATCTTGGAGGTGAACCACGTTAAAACCTGTGTTATGTGACTGGTTTATGTGTTATGTTTACTTATGCATTGCTCAGTTATTTCATGGACTTCGTTGTAGTTTAATGGATAAATGTATTAATCAGTTCACCACAGCACAGAAGAATAATCATAAGTTAAAAGACTTTGGCATGTCGTATGTGTTTCACTTATGTTTTCGTAAACAGCTACTGGTTGTAGTATTGAATAGATTTGTATGTTAAGTATTGCATGTCGACACGAGCAACGATAAGTGCGCTAAACGACGGAGGTAGGATATCACAGAGAGCTGATACCGCACCGGCAGAGAAGCTGCGGTGTTCGATGCCGCAGGTTGAGGACTTCGCGTTGGGCAGGAGCTGCATGTCGCACGGTGCGCGGCGTTGTGGTAAGGCTGGAGATACCGCAAGACAGGGGAAGTGCGCATCATAGAGAAGGACCGCACGGTGGTGTAAAGGAACATCCCGTGGCTAGAAGAGCTGCGCAACAACGGGATTGCGCGACGCGAGCAAGAGGTTGCGCGACGCACAGACACATAGGGAGATCTTGCAGTCAGAAGAGCTGTGAGCCGCAAGTAGGATTGCGACAGAACCTGGTCCAAGACGCTTGAGTCCTTAGCCAACCCATTAGAATCACTTCGGGTGAGACTTCAGGCCGCTGTGCTATTTGTCACTGAAAGGGCCAGTGAGCTAGGGGTGTTGTTGGTTGATTATAGTAAACCCGGGTCTGCCCATGCAATCAACAAACGGTTCCGTTGCTGGTTTGAACGACTGGGAGTTAATGTTCTGTTGGCATCCTACCAGAGAAGAGTTTCACCAGTTGTTGGATTCAGACTTAAGGGAGTTTGCCAAGAAAGAAAATCGAAGCCCTAAACTGAGCACAGAGGCCTGGTTAGAAAAGCATATCGCTTCAGATATACATGCTATATTTTTTGCAGCCTATGGAAACGAGCTTTTCGACTGGTTATCCAAGTTGATAGATAGGAACACATTCAAGAAGAAAAGAAACATTGTCTGGACACCGGAGCTGATTCAGACTGTGCAGAACCTTGACAATCCAATTACGAGAGCAGTGGACTTCTGGCTTACCAGTGTGCTAGACGGCTTCGTTACAGAATTTGCAGTTGACCAGAGAAAGAGCTTCAGCGAAGCCGAACGATACTTCTTCAGAGGATATCGCGATAAGTACCTAAGATCTATAAACTTGTCCCTTAAGATGCTGCTATACGAAAAAGGAACAATGGATCTAGTCTCAGATGAATAAGTAAATATAGTAATGGCACAAGAGTTTGAAAGTGATTTTGATGACATTGGACGAACACGTAGTGGAAAGAAGTATAAAGTAGATTTTAGCTCTCCTGTATTTGAAGACAGTTTAGACAGTATTAGACAACAGAGCCCTAGCACCACAGAAGAACCAGAGGGGGGTATCCCTTACCACCCCTATACTCCACAGAAACAGACAAGGACTTAGAATAACCCCGTAGGTACTCCATCTAGTAGTTCACAGACAATACCTACTTCCTCTACATCACCTTTACCTACACCGCTGAGTGGTAGTAACCCAGTCAGTCAGAACCCACCACAGAGAAATAGAATGGGAGACGACATGAAGCTACCTATTTTTAAAGGTACAGGAGCAGAAGACCCGGAACAGCATTGGTTCCTATGCGAAGCCATGTGGACCATTAAAACAATCAACGATGATAACCTTAAAATTGTACAGTTGGTCACCACACTCAGAGACAGAGCCTTGACATGGTACATAAAGTATACTACATTGCCTAAGACACTTACCCAGGTCAAGAATGCCATGATCAAAGAGTTTAAAAAACCAAAGTCTGAGTCTCAGTGCATTACAGAGCTTAAGGATATTAAGCAGCTACCATCAGAGTTAGTATGGGACTTTGACCATAAATTCAAAGCTCTTATAGACCAAGTAAGTTTTGAGTTTGCGCCAGAGCAGCATAAGGAATGGTTTATTGCAGCGCTACTCCCTCACATCAGAATGCCACTAATGCAGCAGAAACTCACTACTCAATATGAAGCGCTGGAGATGGAAATGAAACTAGAGGCTTCACCTTTAGTAGAAACCAGTACAGGCATGACAACTCTATAGACCCAGTTGGCCAACCTCACGTTACAGATACACGAACTTAAGAAAGGGAAAGAGGTTATGCAAGACATATGGTGCATAAAGTGTAGAGCACAGGGTCATACTAAAGACAACTGTCCAGTCTTTGCAAAATATTTAGCATCAAGAGATCCTAACCCCTTACCACGAACACAAGGGCCATGGTGTGAAATATGTAAAACACAAGGACATCCACCTCAGCAATGCCCTTTGCTTCAGAAGTATGTACAGACACCTAAGAATCTATACTGTGTCTTCTGTAAATTCGTCAGGCATGATGAATAGGACTGCCGAGCCTATGATCTCATGTTAGATAGAAAACATGATGTGTACAGAGTCCAAGCAAACACACAGGGTCCAGTAGCAGGACCTCAGCCGGATCAGGCTTACGGAGGACGAGGAGGAGGATTCAGAGGACGAGGCCGTGGAGGAGGCTTTGCACGTGTAGAAGGATTTGGCTGAGGAGGAGGTTTTGGCCAAGGTCATGGGCCAATCACTTGTTATAATTGTGGATTTGTAGGACACTATGCTAGGGACTGTCAGAACGCCACTACTACTTGTAACTACTGCAAATCTTATGATCATACTATAGAGGAGTGTCCTATATTGATAGCTAAGATCAAAGACCCTAAACCAGCTGCACACCAGAACATCCAACTTATCGTTGCTGAGCAGGCAGAACCAGAACTAAGAGTCAATATTGTGACTTGGAGCGGTGCTTCGACCAGTGGCACATCGTAGGAGACCGGAAAGAACACAAGTCAAGGGTGGGTGCACAGAGCTCCTAGTAAAGCAACAGCACTCGACCTACAACAGAATAAAGAGACCTTTCATGAAGCCAAGGTTTCCTTTGATGAACCTACACTATCAGGACCGCAGTTACTGCCGTCTAGGAGCGTACCGCAGCAAACACCTTGTGGCGATAGCCTTGAGCAGGTACAACAGTCTACCACATCGGGAAGATGCGACGAGGATGAATCGACAGGAAGTGTACAATCCTTCCTGCACAGCTGCTTGAAACTCCTGAGAAATGACAAAGCTGTCGGTGAGCTACAGCGCATGATAGATCAGTGTCAGCAACCCTCTCTCTCGGGCAGTGCACACCGCGTTGTCCATAATATTACAAGACATACAAGGACAGGAAGAGAGATGAAATTCACAGCGCAAATTGGTGAGTTTGAAATGGATGAGGTTGTCTTAGATCTAGGATCATAGGGGAATGTTCTAACTAAGCAGACATGGGAACAGATGGGTAGTCCTTAGTTAGCCCTATCGCCTATCCACCTGAGATTAGCTAATCAGCAGCGAGTATCACCATTGGGTCGACTACCACAGGTGCCAGTTGATATTGACGGAGTTCGTACTTTTGCGGACTTCGAGGTTATAGAAATCATTGGCGACAGTCGACCATATCCAGCACTATTAAGTATTGATTAGGCGATTGGTAGCAAAGCTGTCATTGACCTAAAGAGAAGACAAATGACCTTGAGGATGCGCAGATCCAGGTCATCGCACCGCTGGATCCTTACCAAGGTCCTAGATATATTGAACCTATCCGAGCAGAGGAGGAGGCACATAACATCGATAGTCTCTACCAGATGACTGCGAACCAGAATGAATACATCAATCCAACCGCAGAAGGGAACATTAGTTGGCGATGCGATAGCTCATGCGCATCGGATTTTGATGTTGGTCTAGAAAACTGGCAGAACAGACTTTACGAAGTCTCAGCGCGCAGATTTGCATTTATCAGTAAGTCACTGCGGTGGATTGGCGTAGAGACCGCCGAGATTCCATCATATCATGCTCTCACGGATATCCAGGATTTTTTTGAACAGTTTGAGCAACAAAATCCTCATGAACAGAGGATCGCAGCTATGGACCTTGCAGTTCGAGCTACACCTGCAAGATGGTGGTATGCGCATAAAGAGAATATCGCATCATGGGATAATATAAAAAGACTGATGGTGATCAGATTTTCTGATGACAGAGAGTATGTCCAGCAGAAGTACACAGGAGAAACTGACCCTAGGGTACACATTCAGACATGTCAACAGAACTGGTCGAACATTCCAGAGGATGAATGGGTTCATAGATTCATTCACACATTGGACATAGTTCCAAGGAATTGGTATACAAAGACCGAGCTGCGCAAGGGAACGACCACATGGTCACTTATGACAGACAGCTTCCTACTCCCCTTTGTGTTTGAATCAGAACATCCAAGTGTTGCTCAGGCCCTAGACATAATCAAGATCAAGATATTTGAGGACTGTACCATCTCAGTGCAGGCTCAACCTGAGTGGGCCACCCAGTTGCAAGACGCGCTAGAATGCTATAACTTCGCAACAAATCCATACAATGAGGAGGAGGATGAGGACCCTCGCCACACCAACATTCCAGAGTCAGAAGGGACTCGCGATGTGGAGGGACCACAGTTAGAGATTCCAGCAATCACCGATCCCATCAATATTAAAAAGATCAATATTGGCACAGACGCAGAACCCAAGTTTGCCTCTATTGGAGACTACTGGAACGATGAAACAGTCGGACAGATTGCAGATCTGCTACATGACTATCAGGACCTATTTCCCACCAAGTTCACAGAGATGAAGGGAATAGTTGGAGACCTGGGAGTCATGAGGATACCATTAAAGGAGGATGCTAGACCAGTTAAGCAGCGCCCATATAGATTGAATCCGCACTACAAAGAAAAAGTAAAGGATGAAATTGATAAAATGCTAGCAGCAGGCATCATCGAGCCAGTAGAGGAAAGCGAATGGGTTAGCCCTATGGTAGTGCAAGAGAAGAAAACAAAATGGGACATCAGGATATATGTTGATCTGCAAAAACTCAACGATGCATCACTTCATGATCCATTTCCAACACCGTTCACTGATGAAGTATTAGACAACGTGGGAGGACAGGAGGTCTACTCC
>LPNX011100024.1:0-55394 GCA_001517045.1 Pseudotsuga menziesii
AACTGGGCAAACCTCAATCCATAAGTGTCCTTTTGTGTGCCGACCTGAGGGATGTCAGCACTCGGACGGAGAGGTGCCAATCAGCTGTATAACACCATCATGATGGCTTTCTTGTCCTTTGAAAAACGTCACAACTTTTTGCATAATCAGCAGCTTCGTTGTGCATAGTCGGCCATGAGAGGCCAGCTCAAATTATTTTTCTGGTAGTTGCGTGACCTACATAGTGTCCTCCTGCAACTCCATCGTGTGCTTCAACCAATATCCTCCTTGCTCATGTGGTAGAACATATAGATGTAGAATCTCATCTAGCCCCATTTTGTAGAGTTGACCAATGATGAGCTGAAAATATGCAGCTCGAATGACCAATTGCTTCTTCTGAATAGTGGTAAAATCATTTGGTGCTTTCCCTGTCGACAAGAACTGAATAATTTGTTCATAATGGTCATCCACCATGCCAATATTTAACAACTGCGCATCAGGTAATCCATCCTCAATGTTGGTTGGTTCTTCGCTTGTCTCAATCCTTGACAAATGATTAGGTCTGGCATTCAATTGACTCGGCTTCACAATTATATTGAAATAAAATTCTTGAAAGAGTAGCAACCATTGGCAGATGGTCCCCTCCAACACAGGTTTGTTAACCAAGTATTTTAATGCTAAATGATCGGTAAACATCTTGAAGTGTCCTCCCAGTAGATAATGGTGAAATTTCTGTAAAGCATAGATCATTTCCCAAGCCTTCTCTTTCTGTTGTCATGTAGTTTATTTCTGCAGTAGACAACTTTCGACTTGCAAATGAGATTTGGTGATCAATCGCTCCTTCCCCTGGATGTGCTAGAATGAACCCTAGTGTGACTGATGATGCATCAACGTGGACATGGAACTCCTTCGTCCAGTCTGGAAAGACTAAGATTGGTGCTTCAACCATCTTCTGCTTAAGAATGTCGACACACTTTTGACATTAGTTCTTCCATTCAAACTTCGCATCTTTCTTCAAGAGTTTCTCCATCGACGTTGTAATTGCCACATACCCTCTTATAAACTTGCGGTAATAGCCGATGTGACCCAACGTCACCCTTAACGGATTTACATTTTTCAGTGCCTGGAGATCGATAATTATTGCAATCTTTGTGCGATCGACTAACATACCCTCCTTGCAGACAATGTGTTGCAACAAAATCCCAAATGGAGTACAAAATATACACTTCCGCAGATTTAGTGAAATATGGTGTTGTTGACATCTTTCCAACATTAGTTGAAGGTTCACAATGTGATCTTTGGGTAGCCCATAAACTGTCCAGTTGTCCATGTAGATGGCCAATAATTTATGAGACCAAATGACATCACAGGTGCATATTTGAGACCAAACGACATCACAATGTACTGAAAGCATGCCCACTCTGCGATGAAAGTGGTTTTATGTCAATATTCCTTCACAATTTTGATCTGGTGATAGCCAGAAAACCCATCTGTAAACGAATACACCTCTTGTCCTCCAACACCTTCCAATACCTCATCCGTAAATGGTGTAGGAAACAAATCACGTAGACACACATCATTTAGCTTGCAGAGGTCGACACAGATCCATACTTCTCCTGTTTTCTTATCTTGAACCACCATTGGACTGATCCATTCCAACTCCTCTATTGGTTCGATGATGCCAACATCTTGTCGATATCATCCTTTACTCTCTCCTTGAGTAGCAGATTTAATCGATATGGATGTTGTTTCATGGGTTTCATATCTGGTTTTAGAGGAATTATCATCTCTCCTAGGTCACCTGAAATCCCTTTCATCTTCGCAAACTTAGTTGGAAACAAATCCTGGAATTCATGCAGTAGGTCGGTAATCTTTTCCATAGTTTCCTCTTCCCAGTAATATTTGATATTGGCAAACTTTGGATTTTCGGTCATCCCAATGTTAATCCTTCGCATCTTAATTGGTTGTTGAACTTTATCCGCCGATTTCATTGGGGCTGCAATATCCCGACTACCTTTTGATTTTGCAATGTCGAGGTTGTGTGGATCATCCCTGTCGTCTAGTTCTCCTGCTAGATTATAACATTCCATCATCAACTGTTTTGACAGTTCGTCATGCGATTCCATCAGAAAAGGTACTGGAATGACTTCCAATATGATATCACAGATATGATGTAGTGCATTGTACATCGTCGGATCCGCACTTGCAAAACTAAAAGTGTGAGTGAAATTGATTGTTAAATATTCCCAGGTTTTGATATCTCTTTGCAACTCTGCAGAAATATACCATCGCCTTGGTATTTCATCCAACATGTGAATAAATGCATGTGCCCATTCCTCCTTGGTATTTGATTCCCATGTGTTCAGACATGCGGCCAAATGATTGTTTGGATGGTGTATTCTATCGTACTTAGTTCCTGAATAGTGTTCTACTTCGATGAATCGAACCTCCATGATTCCGTGACAGCAGTGCCAAATTTTCATCAAATCTTTATGTGTCGCCCACCATCTCGCCGGAGTGGCCTTCAGTGCGTTATATAATGCCAATAACTGTTGCGGTTCAGATACTTTACCTTCATAGTCATCGATAAACTCATCCAAATTAGGTAATCATTCATAGGTCAACAACTCAATAGTTTCTGTTGCGACCCAACACAATGATTGGGTGATCCTTCCACATTTACGAATCGATACTTCATGTAATCGATTCTGCCAGTTTTCTAATGCATCGTCATAATTCGTTGATGCAGAGTTGGAGCTTCACCAACCTAGCTCCCTGTCTACGGTGGGATGGATGTAGTATTTAGAGACATTGTAGGCATGATCCCATCCTCCCACAAATTTGACTTTTACTAGTTCCACATATCATCGCCCCTCACTAAGATACAAAGGTGCAATGTCGTGCATGTCATGATTTTCAAAAGTCATCACCTTCTTAAAATTGATCACCATAAGGTTTTCATTTTCCCATCCGATCCCCAATAGTGAGGGATAGGAACTACTGTCATCTACTATCTCGATGACGTCGAAATCGACATATGTCTTCAATACTTCGACTTCGAAAAGTAGTGAGGTACCTGACCAATTGGCGATACTCTGGCTTGGTTCACCAACCGCAATTGTATAGGGGACCATACCAATTTAGGTTTCCCCATTCGCTCCCATGTCTTCTTTGTTAAGATGTTGACATAGGATCCTAGATCCAATATGACTAAGTCGACGTCGTAATGTCCAATTTCGGCGTTCATCCTCATTTCCCTTCTAGTCTTCCTTTTATGTAGAGAACTCACGTTGTTTTCTTCTCACCTCTTCTTGTGGCGGTTTACCAACCTTGTGACCTCTGCTAATGCATCTGGATCTTTTGCTAGCGACATACAAATTTCTAGGAAATTTTGCAATGTTTCGATCCTTCGTATTGGCCTTGACCCATCTGTTGAATGAAAAGTAGATGGCATTTCATAGATAGGCATCTTACCCATATTTCTGCTCAGGATGTCCCGAGTGTCGAATAAAGTTTCCTTCTTTGTGTCGACATCAAATTGGACCTTATTATGAGTTTCCAATCGTATCTGTGGAATTGGACTATCATCGCTCGTTGTTGCACCTCCCTGAGTTATGACTCCAACATATGTGCATTGAGTCTTAGGCTCTGCCGAAATTTTTCCTACAGTTGGTCTTTGATTCTGATTCTGAGGTTGGTTTGCAACTTGATTCATATTCTTGTTCACATTTTGGTTCTATTTCTGCGATGGTGGAACATTCTTCGCTTGCCACTTCACGATTAGCTAGGAACAATCTTCAACAATATGATCTATAGTGGTACAATAAGTACAATACAACTGCAGGTTTGGGAAGCCTTGCTAATAATGGCCCAATATGATGCAATTATAAAATTGTACAAGTCCACGACCTTGTCCCATACCTCCTCCTCGACTAAAGCCCCCATTTTTGCCTCCTCAAAATCCTTTGCAAAATCCATCTTGCGGCTGATGAAACCGTTGTTGTTGCTAATAAGGCTGTGGTGGAGCATACTACGACTAAGTATATTGTGGCTGAGTGATCTACGATTGCGTGAAATTATGCTATGACTAATAATACTGCATCTGATTGTATATGGTTGCTGCGGGGAGAACTGCAGCTACTGTTGTACAAACTATGGTTGTTGCAGTTGCAGCCTCTCTGTCGATCACAAATCTTCTCCTTTCATGAAGTATGTATCCATCATTCTCTCTTGGATCAAGTCATAGGCTTGACAATCCTTTTCTTCATGGCCGATTGACCGACAAAAATTACAAAACAGACTCACCGGCTTCGACACCATATTTTGGAGGTACACACATTCCTCATGTTGATGTCTTCGAGTTTGACAGATTCGACACCATGGAAACCCACCTTGACTCAACGGATTAGGAGTTCCAGCCTGTAAGTAATCACAAAAATTCGGACATTGATCTTTATGATGTACTTCTGTGTGACATTGAGTACACCATACTTCTTCTCATACGTCCTTTCCTTTCTTGATATCCTGCAGCTGAATCGTCAGATTCGCCAGTTGTGATTGGATCTGATTCATCCCTACACTCGTTTCCCTAATTGGTGAAGCCTGGCTTGCTTCATCGTGATCTCCAAAGGCTTAGTTTGTGTTGCAATCTTTTCTTGCATTAGGGACATTCGGATGTGCGGTACCAATGTTGCAATAAACCATTCTTTGTGTTGCACATCGCTCATCCTGAGGCTTACTTTGGCCATCAGTGTCTTGAATCGTTGATCGAAATCTCATACAGATTCATTCAGATACTGTTTTATTTCCTCTAACTCAGTATTGTATTGCGACTCATATTTGGTTTTCCAAAATTCCTCAATCAAGCCGGTCCTAATATACGCTAATTTCTTTTGCTTATGCCTTGCTAGAACCTGTAAAATTTTCATGTACCAATCTAATGCATGACCTTGAAAAGTTGTCGCAAACTGTCCCTTCCTAATGTCTTCTTTTTGAACTTGTTTCGCAGTCCATGTTGCTTCGCAGAGAAACCAATACTGCTCGGGATCTTCAGTCCTGTTCACATGGAAAAGGTAGTTTTATATTGTCTCCCGCTATTCTCAGCCTTCTTCCGGTATTCTCCGGTCCGCTACTATTATTCCTGTGGTGACACACATGGCAGTCTTGTGATGATTTGCGTTTCTTCCTGAATGTGGCGTAGTGCACAAAGGTGTAGGTATGTTGTTGCTTTGGGTTGGTCCTTCCTCGGACTCGGGCGTAGCTTGGTCGTATCCTTCGTCACTGTAGGGTTTCTTAGTCCCTTGTGATCATTTTTTGTAGTTTCTTGTTTTGGTTGCACCAGGACTCTCCTCAGTCCTCTGCTTCTTCTCTTTCCAGAACTTCACCCCACTTGGCAAAAGACCACACTCTTCCTCGAATTCCCTCACAATCTTGTCGTAACTCCCATCCATATACCTCGTATCATTCCATCCAACCCGTGTCTCCCCAGTACCCGCAACCTTCGCACACTAGGGATTTACTCATCGGAGTTCATTTTCAATATACCTTTTTTCATATATGAGCATCTTAATCCACAATTGCAAAGATAAAAGAAATATACCTCTTGGTCCTTGGAAGAATTCCCTTTCTGCGTCGCTGTAGGATTTGATTGTGTCGACAACAAACTCAATAATATACCTTGCCAAAATACTATCGATCCACACTTCGACAACCCATGATGCTTTGCTATTGACCCTTTTTTGTCACTGGATCAGTTCAAGGGTCCAATAGGTAGGTTCACCACCTTAGATGTTCCTTTTCTGGAAGGTCGGCTGCACCAACCACTCGTACATGATTATCGAGAATTCGAAAAAGGAACTTTCATGGATATCGAAGTAGATATACCTTCCAAACCACTCTTCTACAGACAACTGGAGTTCTAGTTTTCCTCTGCTGCAAATTGTCGAGCCTTTTGGTCGAACTGATCTTGGATTTTCGGTTTCGTCGGATGCCACAGCATATCCTCCTCTTCCTCGCACCATGGTCCCGACAATGGAACCATTTGTTGACACGACTCTGTTGATAGGGGTTCACTCACTGTCGACTCCCTTTGACTTACTCTTCCTAAACACCAACCCGAACAGGTTTTACCCTGTCCAACAACACCTGCGAAGCAGTTGGAGTCTTACCCGAGATGTTTGAAGGAGGGCTGCAGGAACCAAGTTTCCGCAGTAAAGAAGAGGACTCATACAGCTATTATTTCTCTATTGCAAAACTAACCAGAGATCCAGAAAAGGGTTTTAACTTTAATATAAACTACTTATCATGATTCACATAAGAAAATACTCATCATTATTCGTACCAAATTCAATATCGCACCATTTTATTATTCCGAAAAGAGATCAACCAGTAAGAACTTATTCATTATGCAAAGACTTCTCATCATTCATATAAGCAAAACATCAAGGAATCAGATCACAACAATTAACAATTCAGATCGCATCATTCAGATCATAGAAACAACAATCACAAGATCGTACATCGCAACATAAACAAGAGAGCATAGAGTTTCCCGCAACATCCGTAATATATTATTTCACAGGTCGACAAACATCACCAAATTACATTCCTTGGTCGACAACCTCACACTAAAACCCATAAAACAGTTCACAAGACAAACAAAAGATAATATTTTCTCCCCGCACTAGATCCTTGATTTCTTCTATATTTCTAACTCTATTTATAGGCTTGCGCCTTTACAAAAAGGTCCACATATAACTAACTCCCTAACTAACTTGGACTAAAAGTACAAAATTGCGACCAAGCCGACCACTTGTCGAGATCTTCATCTTACACAATCTTCTTTGACCCTTATTGCTTTCGCACCATGCGCATCCAATCCGCAAACTGATTTTCCCATATTAAAGACATCATATTTCCTATCTGATACACATGGGTGTTGGATTGTTCCTGCCTATTCTCATGCTCAAGCTCTCCATCTATCCAAATATCACTAATGCTCATTAATACAAAGGATATTATCTTTTGATTTGTATTCAAATGCATTAACTTAACCTGCCACATGGAGTCCAAAGTTCATGTTCCAATATTAGCGATAAAGTGCCTCTTCTTTGAGTTTTTAAGTAAAGTATTAATTATAAAATTCATACATCCTCTATGATATTAAGGAATATGACAAAATCCTACTTCTTCCCAAAGATCGTTAGTTTATTTGAAAGCATGGACTTAACAATCACTGTTATAGTGCTAATATTATAGCATTTTTGAAACCATAGCCTTGAAAAATAAGACCTCCCATCTTCATGGTCATCATTTCCCTCCAGAGTTTTATTTTATTTTTTATAATTATTTTTTTAAACATTTATATAAAATAAAATAAAATAAAAACATAAATAAAAGAAAAGTTTTACTAAATAATAAAATTTTAGTAAAAAATTGATATATGTTTTAAAATATCTTTTTTGAACAAACGCATATTTATTAATAAATAGATTTTTAAATCAAAGCTATTAAAAAATTAAAAAAAATAAAATAAAATTAAAACACAATAAAAATTAAAACAATTTTAAAAATTAAAAAACCTAACTAACTCACCCCATCCCACCCACCCAGGTGGCCTCCTGGGCTTCCTACCCCTGCCCCCTGGCACGATTCGATGCCGAGCATGGAGCCCTGGCTCGATGGGCGCCTAGGGGCTTCCCCGTGTGCCTAACAAGCAACGACATTGTGATTTGGATGTTTCTGATCCATTGCAGCAACATTATTATTGTTTCTTGGAACATGAGGTTGAGCGAGCAACGTGAGTTAAGGGGCGTGAGGTTGTGCTGTTGTTGTTCTGTGTAATGGAGTCACAGACTTGTCAAAGATCCCGGAGGTTGATTTGAGTCTCCCACAGTGAAAGTGAAAGTGCAAGTGCAAGTGCTGACGCCTGTGTTGAAGTAAGTATACTATTTTTGTTAGGAAATCTCTGTGTGAGGTTAGGGAGCGAGTGGCAGAGTGCAGCCATTGTTTAAAAAAGGAGATCGAGCTGTAGCTCACAGGAAAACATGAGCCGCCATAGTTGGTAACCAGAGATCGAACTACCGCTGTTGAAAAAGTTTCTCCCCTGGACGAGAAGTTCACATGAAGGAGTGTCAAACCACGAGGGCATGGCAATTCGAGTAGCCATCGTTCTGTTTGATAGCTGAGATAGTGAGCCGCCTGTGCATTAGAGGGGGGCCGCCACTCCTATTGTTGATTGCTACAAGTGTGAATTAAAAAAAAACCGCTACCTGTTGTTGGAGGTCACTACCTGGAGATTGGAATCTTTGAAAAGAAACCTGCTAATGTGAAGATTGTTTATGTTGCGAAGCGAGGACAATATTGAGCCGCCCGCGTCAAGCAGAAACTGACTATGCAAGTACAAGAGAACAAAAGCAAATGTTCATTGTGGGGCAGGCAGAATCGGCCCATAAACAAGCTCTAACGAGAGGACCTTCCAGAAAAAAACCTATTGAAGGTCAAAGAGTAAAAGCGGTTCTTTGGTGAAGTTGGTGAGTAGAAAGGTGAAGTTGGTTGATTGCAATTCACCTGTCGCATGTTCCATCAACAATCCAGGTGTGTGTGTGGAAGGTAGCCGACAGTCACTAGTGTCTCACATGATATTCACTGTACAAGTAAGAAATCCATGCATGCTATCTGTTCGTTCGTCATGGTTGAAATATAGGTTTGGTTGGTTCAGCCAGTCAATTCCACAGATTTTTTTAGATAGCTCCTTTGATATGATAAATTAAAACGGAGCCCTCTAAAGAGGCTCCTTCTTAATTTTTTGAGTGGTTTGTGGTTGGAATTTCGTTATTTTTTTTTTATATAATTCAATTTTTAAGTGCACACTGTCATAAATTTTAGAGAAAACCAAATAATATAAGTGTAATAATTGTTATATGAAATTTTCTGTAAATCATTACCAGATTCATCTAAAAACATTAAAAAAACAATGAAAAAAAGTGACCTCTTTAAACTATATCAATTAAAACTTGAGACAACGTTTGTTTGGGGAAGAGTCATAAACTAATGTTATTGTAATAACTTCGTTTTGACTTGCAATGACTAGGTATGTATAACGTGGTTGAATTAAAAGTCATAAACTAATCCTAAGTTGTTAATGTAATAACTTCGTTTTGACTTGCAATGGCTAGGTATGTATAACGTGGCTGAATTGTCATGATAACCGTGGAAGTCATTCATCATTATTACCATGTATCTTAAATGAGGCCATACTTTACTTTCTTTTATTATTAAATTCAAATGTGTAAAGTTGGTAGGAAAGTTTTACCATATATTTATGGAAAAACAGAGATGAATATATTTTATGAAAATCAGAAGAGTCATTTTTCCTACAATCGAAAGTTATGTCATTTCTCTTTTTATCTCCATTTATACAATTTTTTTTTCTATCTTTGTTATTATTTTAGTCAATGATGGTTGTTTTCTAAGATTAGATACCGAATAATTGTCATTAAATTTCCCACTATGATCATTTGTCTTATGATACATTGTATAGCTTGTAATAGACTTTGCCAAAGAGTTAAGGTTTATGCTTGGTTATTTTCTTCCCAATCCTCATGAATAGTATTGCTTTATTTTTCCTCTGGGGTCACCCTGCCGCACGTGTCACCGCTATTAACATGTTGTAATTTTTTTAAACAAAAATGGTTATATTGTATTTATAAAAGCTGAAAGATTCAACAAAATAGTACCAAATTTCCTCATAACAATATTAGAGGATCCAATTGAGAATGAAGCTTAATTACAGTCATCCAAATGAAAGTAAACTTGAGGCAAAAAACAAAGTTCCCCAAACTACTATAGATTCTTACATATTGTCCTAGGAGCAACCTATAGAAAAACTTCATTAAAAAACAAAACTAGGAGCTGGTGTCACTCTCCAAGGCCAGAAATTCATGAGTATTTTCTTCATCTTCCTTTGTAGTGTTCTCTGAATCACCATCTTGAGTATCTTTAGTATATTGGGTATCTTGACTATCTTATTCTTTATAACTAGTGATATTTACCATTGCACAAGGTGGATGCATAACATAGTCTTTCACATTCTTTTCTTTCGAATTATTGTCCAACCAAGATCTTACTAGCAACGAGATCCTCATGCTTCATTACTATTTTCAAAATCGTTGTCACATGTGCATCACAAGAGTAGAAAGACCCTTCGACCTTATCAAGGTGGGCATCTAACCTAGAAGTAAAATTAGAAATACGTTGAGAAGTTTGCTCAATATCACGAAGTCGTGTATCTAAAACCGGAATATGAACAATAATTTGTTGGACTGTAGCATTTAGACCTTCCATTTGGGAGCTCATCCATCTCAGTTGGGAGCGAATACAATCAATATCTACCTAAGAATCACAGATTCTTTCTAAAATATCTTCCTCTTTTTTTTGATAGTCCAATTCAAAGAAACAATTCCTAATCCTCTAACGAAGGACAATTCTTATTCCAGTCCAATTAAAAAATAAAATACACCCAATATCCAGAGCACAACCAATAACTACTAGGAGATTTAAATGACGATCACTACATTAAAAACCAAGGAATCGATCACATAGAGCATATAAAATCTACCTAGAGGAACTATTCTTCCAAACTAAGTGTATCTCTATATCATGCGACAACACACTTGAATCCCAAACCTCTCAGATAAAGGATAATACAGAACCTAAGGGCAAGTAGAAAGTTACCTAAGAACGAAGCTCGACACAAATATCATTAAAGATTGCATAAGACCAATGTCCAAGTGCATAGGAGAGGACATCAAAATTTCCTTGATGATTCACCACCATTCCAAAGTTTCCCCACACAAAATATGTCTACCAACAACACTGCTCGAATGACAGAATGTTCTAAACAAAATGAATTGAGAAACTTCATGTTGAAGCTTCCAGATGATACCTTCAGTAAATGCTCAATTGTGGGGACCAAGATAACACGGTGATGTACAATCCACTAAATTCATTTAGCGCTCTATATGTCCTAAATAATAAATGAACCCTACAACTAGATGTAAAGACTTAAACTTGTGACAGGACTAAATGAAGAATCGACACGAACTCAACAAAATACAAACTTCTAAGGGAGCCAAAATAAGTTTGATGACCCCCTTGTTTTTTAATGGATGCTCTAGGAACACTTGAGGTTTGATTTGCAAGTTCATATGCCACCACATTGAACTCAACATCAAACATGAAAAAATTGAGTGATAGGCATTTGTTGGAGTAAGCCATTAATAAGTATGCCTAGCCTATTTGAACCATAACTTCCTGTCATTAACTAGATTGAGAGTTAATGAGGGAATCCCCTATCACCATAAGCGACCTAATTCCAAAAGAATTTTTTTTCTTTAATCCCAGTTATAGAGTGTATTTTTTCGCTTGATTATTAGTACTAATCCCTAGATCACACACAAAATAAGTGACTATTTTACAACCATGGTAAAAAATTATTCCCCCCACGCCTGCCTTCTCAGGATTTCCTTTCGAAGATCCATCAAAGATAAGGATGTGAGATTGAATGCTTTTCCTCCATTTCTGAAACTCTTCTTGAATCATTTCTAGTTTACAATACACATATTGACCATATCTTTGCACACTCTGACACGGGATCCAACCAAGACACAATTTTTTTTAAAACATTGCTCCCCTACCTTTGTTCAGTATTCAAATTTAAACTTATTGTTATATCCCAATTGGATGCCTTCACTCAACAACAATTTAGCAGAGATAGATGAAACGAGTGTTGTGGCCTTTTTATTATAAAATATCTTATGATTTATTGCAATCCAAACCTTTCAAAAAACATACTTCGGGAAAGTCATCCAGATACGAGTTAAAATGGGCTTACCAACTAATCATCCTAGAAATTTATCTTTCTAATTCAAAAAATAATCACTCCAATTTGCTTGGAAGTCAAAATTATTTCCAATCTCCTCCATACACTATTCCAAGGCTAGTTACTATACTTACACTGAAAGAAAATATGAGTTATTGACTCGTCTGCATCTTTTCACAAAACACATTTGGAAGGGTCTTGAATCTTTCTCTTTTAAATATTATCAGAGGTGAGAATTTTTGCATGAACTAAAACCCAACAAAAAATATTGATTTTAGGAAGACTATTATGTTTCTAGATTTTTTCCCAGAGCTTAAAAAGGGGATGCGGTTTCTCCATATACATTTTTTCATATCCCTCTTTAACCGAATATAATCCCCTTTTACCCCAACCTATACTATCTTTACTGTCAAGGCTTATTAGGGTTGCTCCATGAAGCTTTTGAAAGAGGGAATCACAAATAAATTTTAATTGTTCAGGAACAATAAATTGCTTCGAGCTAACCCAATCATCTTCCTCATCCCATTCATAAATGTCATACAGGGTCTTAATAACAAAATAACTTAATTCATTCTTTATTAAGACCAGTCTGTCATTTTGATTGAGGGGGATGCTGCAAGAATACTATCTTTCCACATTTTTTTCTTTTCCATTTCCAGGTAGCCACTATAATCCTTCTTGAATAACTCTACCAAAATCTGTACACAACTTCGAAATGTTAGAACCCTCATGATTCTAGATGCATGCATCCACACATTGGAGTCGTGAAGAAGAAAGGTATTTTTTAATGAGAACAAATTCCACGAAGTTTCTTTGCCAGAAACCAGCTTCCATATCATCTTATCTCACATGGAAATGTTCATATATTCCGGGTCTCAAATATCTAGACATCTATTTCCTTCAGGATCTTTTATAGTATCCCAGTTTACCAAATGATTTTTTTTTTCGGTGTTGGATTTTCTACCTTGCATAGGAAGTTTCTAATATGTTTACAAAGATGATTGAGAATGCTAATTGAAGAAAGTAAGGAAGAACATTGAAAGAGGGAAAGAGAAGAGAGAACCGAACTGATTAAGAAAACTTTACCAACATGATTAAGCCAGCACATACCCCAACATTGTATTTGATCCTTGAGGTTTTCAAGAATGTTCTCCCAATTTGCCAATTTGGTCCTCTTATTTACAATGGGAATTCCAATATATTTGAGAGAAGTCCATTGAACATGACTAACAAATCCCAACACTCCAGAGATTCTTTGCATGAGATTAGGATAAATGTTCCAACCATAAATATTCTTTTTCTCTTATTTACCTCTCATCCAAGGGCATCCAAAAATTGATCTAGAGTTTGTTTAAATATGGTAGAATTTCTAACCAAAACTCCACCTAACATGATCGTATCATCTACAAACTAACTATGGATTGTTTACAGATTTAACTCCCTTAACTATTTGAATTCCATGAATCTTTTCTTCATGTCTTTCTTTAGCAAGCTTTCTCCCCAAGGTTTTAACCATAAGAATATATAAAAAAGGGGAGAGAGAGCAACCTTGCTGCTGTCCTATGGAAGCTTGAAAAAAATCTATTGGTGTACCATTAACCAGAGGAGAAATCCAAGGTAAGTTTACACAAGGATTTATCCATTTAGTAAATTTTGGAGAAAAGCCAAATTTTGAGAGAACATCAAACAAGAAGCTGAGGCAAACCCAATCAAATGCGTTTTTCATATCTATATTTATTGCCATCCTCTGCCTTTTTTCGAGTGATCATCACTGGAGTGTGTTGCATTTTTAACAAGGACAATGTTGTCAACTATCTATCCGTTTTCCAAAAAATTACCCTTCCCTTCGTAAAGAAGCCTACGCATTAGGGGATTCATGCGATTGGCAAAATTGAGTGGTAAAACCATCGGGTAGAAGAGACTTGTCAAGACCGAGTCCTTTTTCTGCTGCTAGCACTTCTGCTTCATTGATACAATCATTTAGCATCTAATTTTCATCATACGTGACCAAGGATGAAACATTTTCCAGCATTGCTTCCCGTGCTATTACATTTTCATTCCCTTGCTGCGTATACAAGCCTTTGAAGTGCCAAAAGGCTTGCTAATGAATATCAACACAACCATAAATTTTTTGTCCTTCGAAATTTTGAAATTCTCGATTATTCTTCTTTGAAGTCTGATCTTTTCCTGGTTATGAAAAAATGAGTTATTTATATCACCCCACATGAAGCTAAAGAGCACAAGATTTTAACCTTCAAGTCTCTTCTTCTTGCCTATAAGCTTAATTTAATTTTGCACAAAGATTTGTTTTATCTGAATACAATCATGAGTTATATCCACCCATTCCATCTTCACTTGTGAAGTACAATCATGAGTTAGAATTTTGTGAAAATATGTTGAGCTTTGATCTTTAATTCTTTTAAGTGCAGAGCTATTGAATACTTGAATAACAATGAACCATTCAATCACATAAAATACATTCAAACATAACACAAGATCTACCCTAGGGAAAACCCTCAAAACAATGCGGATGAAAAACCCCAACAAATCTTGAGAGCATAATTATGATAGATAGCAGAGAATGTCTTTTAAAATAGCAGTTTGCTTTCGACACCCCAGGTGCAACATAAGAGAGAACAAACACCCTAGGTGTAGATACAGAGTAATAAAGAAGAGAGATCAACCATATGAACTTTTCAGTGGTTTCAATACAATAAATAACATGTCAAACAAGTGCCATGCAAGGAATAGCTAATCAGTACATGGGGAATTATCCTCCCATGCAAACTATAGCGAATTTCCTTCTTGGATAATTGTTGTGTACTTTGGTTTCTTCAATCGTGCATGATCAATGCACTATGACTTTTCTTCTTTGACATTAAATTTAGCTCAATTGAATTCAGGATGAACTCACCTCCTAAGTGACTGTATGACCACTTAGTTAGGATAATAACTCAAGTTTCATCATGCAATTGTATTAACTCAAGTGTCATAACTTAAATGCCATATTTTAGTTCAATTAAAGTGTCTTCTTTTAGTGTAACTAAAGTGTAGTGATGCAAAACACTTTAGTTAACTATTGTTAACTGAAATCATGTTGATTAATTTACTGAAGTGACCACTGTGAGTTCTTCTTTAATTAACTGACGCATAGATTGTTACTTTAACTGAATCTTTAAGATAATCTTTAACAATTCAAGTTCACTTTAACCAACTGAAGTTTTCTCATGAGAGATTTTGAATTATGTTTGTTCTATATGCATTTATCTTTTATCTATTATCTTATCTGCATGGTCAATACGTGCTAACTTTAATTTATCTACCATATCATATTATAATAAGAAGATTTGTCAGATGCTGTGATCATATTATACCACTCTTGGACCAAGTGATCATATGCTAAAGTAATTCAATCTAGAGGTGACTAGTCTCTAAAGGAGACTTAATAACATCTAGTGACCATGGTTAGCAATATATCACACAACATTAATGCTTCGACATGCAAGGCATCACCTATACTCTAGAGGTCCACTTGAACGCATGAGAACCTGACTTGACACACAAGTCCTTAGCCTTGTACAACAATATTGTAAAACATCATCACTTTGACATATCGAAGCATTCACCTCAACACATGAGGAATAACCTTTTACTATTCAGTAGCAATGTACCGAAGTCTTACTGTACCTCACTGGACCATGAATTTAATGAAGTGATACTTCATCTCAATGTGTTTCAACTTATAATGAAACATAGAGTTTTCTGAGAGCTTAATACAACTCTAATTATCAGAGTGAATGTCCATGAGATTCTCCCTGAACAACCTAGCAAGTAGCTTCCTAAGCCACATTGCTTCTCGACAAGTAGTACTATCCGCAATATACTTTGCTTCTATAGTACTAGCTGAAATACACTTTCCTTTCGTAGTACTAGCCACAATACACTATCATAACAAGAGTTATAATAACCAAGTAACTTTTCCACACCACTGGAGGCATATCTAAGTTCATAATAAAATGTACCTCGAAGGTACCTAAGCACATGCTTAGTAGAAATATAATGTCTATGTCTAGCTTCAGGCATGATCTGAATCACAATATAACATAAAATTTGTCTACTATGTATCAAGTACATTAAGGGACCAATAAGTTGTCTATACATAATAACATCCACTAGATTTGAACCATAATCTAACTCATGTAGTTTCCTCAAACTAGAAACTATCAGTGTAGACATGGATTTGCAATCCATCATACCAAACCTTTGCAACACATCAATTGTGTGCTTCTTTTCAAAAGGAAAATCTCGTCTTTCCTTTGCCAAACATCAAGATCAAGAAAGTAGTGCATAAGAATCAAGTGTTTGAAATCAAAGTGAGTTCCTACTTGCACTGAACAATCTGTTGTTCCTCTCTAGTAAGGAACAAGTCATAGACATAGAGAACCAATATCAACGGTTGGTTCTTCATAATATTGAAGTACATGTTTGGATAAGATTTTCTCTTAGATAAACCCAATCTCTGAAGATAGATACCAATTCTCGAATACCAAGACCTCGAGGCTTACTTAAGCCCATACAAGGATCTCTTCAGTTTACATACATGGGACTCTTCTCATAAACTACAAACCTCTCAGTTTGTTGTATGTAAACCTCTTCCTCAACCTCACTATTGAGGAAGGAAGTATTCACATCCATTGGGTGAAGCTTCAATCCTAGAACATATGCAAGCGAGATCATAGCTCTAATAGTGGTGTACCCGACCATAGGAGTGAATGTCTCATCATAGTCTATGCCTTCTTTCAGGAAATAAATCTAACTTTTATACATTTCAATATTGTCATTAGAAACAACCTTGATTTTATAAAGCCATATGGAATTTTACTATGGACTTCCATTCAGTGTTTAGGAACAACTTCCCAAACATCATTCTTTATAATAGTTTCATATTCTTCTACCACTACATCTTTTCATTCTTTTTGCTTAAAATATTCATCATAGGTGGAAGGTTCTAAATCACTGATGTGACTCATCTGTGTAACATACCCTGAATATATTTTAGGTCTCTTTCGTTCTCTGGATGATCCTGCTGGTGCTCCATGATTTTTTGCATCTTATAGAATGTCTTCACACCATGCAAATCTTCTCTTAGCAGGAGTTTCATCAAGTGATCTCTCAACCAGTTCAACTGGTTTTTCAAAATCTAACGAATATGAGAATTCTTCTGGATTCTCCCTCTTAACATCTGAATGGGGAGAACCAGAATCTGGGTCCTCCATCATGGGAGTATCATGCTCCTCTATGTTTGTATCATATTGAAGCTCTTTCGATCACTTGAATGCAACCTATTCATAGAATGTCACATCTATGTTGACTTCAATGCATCTCTCACTTGGCACAAAAAATTTGTAGGCTTTGGATGATTCACTATAACCAACAAAGGTTCCCTTCTTTTTAGATGGTTCCATCTTTGTCCTTTTTTTTCTCTTTTGGGATCTTCCATCAAAATGACTCCATATTCAATACTTGTCATTCTCCGATTGTAGGTCATAGAATACGGTCTTTCCTTATCTCTTATTTTTTTGTGGGCTCCCTCTTGATCTCTGCTTCCTTGCAGAGATAAATGAATTCCTTAGATCTTGATCTTCTTTCTTGGTGGAAACTCACTACTCCTTAACTTGCCAAAATTTGATCATAAAATATTAGTTCATCTTTCTTTTACTGTATTAATAGATCCAGAATTTTTTTGTAACTTACATGCATTAAAACCAGCTCTGGAATAGTAAATTCTATGGTAGATTCATGGTTGTAAATCACCTTTATAAATCTATTCTGATTCACAACTAAAACTTTCTTTAAAAACAGAATTAAAGGTGTCATTTGAAGGTTGATTTCTTGGGTTGAAAGTTTCAGATTAATAAGTGATTGACGATTCTAGATCTAACATATGTTTTAGCCTCATGTGTACCTCTACTCACATCTATTTAAAGGTTAAGATTCTCTGTTGTTACAAGCCTTAATCATTGGTTGGAAAAAATGATATTATTTGCAAATTTATAACAGAATTTCATTTTTTGACTGGGATCTAGAATTTGAGGGCATTTCATATACATTAATCTATATTCAACCCCTTATTCTTGAATCTGCATTACTAAAGATCATAAAAAACATATCTGAACTTCAACATTTAATATCAGCTCAGTTTATTGCAAGAATTTACTCGTAGTTGATCTAGCAACCTAAGTCATTCTGAAATTTCATCTATCTTTAAAACTTAGTTGCTCTCAGGGAAGTGCCTCATGTGTTAGATTATCCAACCTAAAGTGAGGGAAGTAGTTGCTTACATGATGGTGGCAACTCTTCTGAGTTACACTTCAGATTAGAACCTTGTGCCTTTGCACTAAAGGGTTCTAGTTTGTGTGATAATAGGTCCAAAATGATATCTCATCTACTTTATTGGATTTTTCTGGAGTCTTGGTCAAAGATGAGAACTCTCCTATGGTTATGTATATATATGTATGTGTGTGTATAAAATGTGTACCATTCTGATAATTTTCTTCTTGCCTTTTCATACTTGCCTCTTGTGTTTACTTGTATGTGGGTATATTTTGTATTGACATTACTGGGATCATATCAATGTACCCATTACACCTATCAGTCTCACCTGTAACACCATATTTCATTATATCATTTTTAATATTTGGATATGGTAATGGTGGTTTGACCGCCTAGATGTCCTTAACACTAATTTTTTTTAATTGACATTATTACTAACTTGGTCACTTATTTAATATTGACATTAGTATTGAATATTGTATTTTGCTCCTAATTTTTTTTTGCATAACTATATGAAAATGTTGATAATAAACACATTAAATCCAACTATATTTGAAGCCAACTTGAATGTCCTGAAGCCTAGGTGGTTGATCTCTGTGGAGAAATGGATGTTCAAGAGGCTTGTGAGTCTTTGATTCCATGTTGAATGGTATGAAAACCGAATTGGTTATCCAACTGCAAAGATAATCCCAAAGGTTAACACAGGTGCATCGTAAGCTAATTTTGAAGTCCTATAGCTAATTTCACTGCTTCCACAACTCTGGGTTGTTGTTTCGAAATTGGCTGATTTGCAAAAGTGATTTAAAAAAAATATCAATTTACACAATTTGTATTGAATGACGGTTTAAAATTGTAGGACCAGATTTTTCATAAATGGTCATTTTCCTTATTCATTTTCATTTCAAGTATTTGCCTAGATAGTGGGAAATAGGTTGACATTTTATGTTGTCATGAATGAATAATGATGTCATTTTGCAGACGACGTGTTGTACAAGTATATGCATGAGGAGTTCATATCCTTGATGGTGACACAGGAATTGTGCATTGAAGTTCCAAATGCTGATAGAAGTTAAAGTTCTGAAAATGCAGTGGTATTGGTTGTGTCTATTGTGGATCCTTATGTGTTATTGATGATGACTGATGGAAGTATTCGACTCATTGTTGGAGGTTAGCATTTTTACTATTTGGTGCATGGTGTCCTGACTCATCATGAAGATTAAAATGCAGTACCAAGTATGGTATGAAGTGTGTTGTTATCAAAAGTATTGGTTGTTTTCTTATTTGGTTACCTATAAGTTCAAATTTTGTGTAACGAGTGAATGGTTTTCACCAAACAATTGACATATCTTTAATTTTTAAATTTGTGCTTTTATAAAACACTTACATTTGGAGTATACAAAAGAAATAGTCTTAGAAAATCTACCCTTTAAACATATTAAATATCTAGTAATATCATTAAGATGAAAAATCACTTATCACAATCTAAATTGTTCACATGAGTTATTCACTTGTAAATGCTATGAACACAGTTTCTAGCAATGAATTGACTTATCGGCCCTATGTTCAACATCCTTCAAAGCATTTATTGATAATAGGGATGCCAGTATGTGGCAATTCTTTTGGCTTGTAACCAACTTGAAGTGATTGGTTCCAGTGGTTGGATTCACTAGTATGGAATGATGACAACTCTTGCATTGAATTGTTACATGCATTAAATACTCTTAGTAAAGCAGTAATACTCTTAGTAAAGCAATGTCCAGTCATAGATGTGTGCTATATATGATATATGTGTTATGGAAAATACCGCTATTAATAGGTATATCAAGGTGTATTTTAATTTTAAGACGTTTTGTCAAACCTTAATTGTAGTGGTCTTCTAAATAACACAGATTTTCTGGATTATCCTTTGAATACTAGAACTTTAAAAGGTACATTTACAATTGAATTGCCAGACATTTGTTTTATGTAACTTCTTACCCAGTTTCTGTGCAAACTCCAATTCTCAATCAGACATGGTACTCTACATCTAGGTAAAATAAGATGAATAGATTGGGAATTTGGTTGTCTATTTCTAGCGTGCTGGTAATTTAACAGGTCAAATTACTTATTCCTCCTGAAATTTAATTGAAATATTGGCAAATATTGGTTGGAAATGTAAATATAAATGCTGCAGTTAATGTCTCTTGTTTTCTATGCAGGCACTGGGGGGGAGTGCATATATGTTAGACAATTTGCAGGTCAATTAGCACATGCTTTTTCTAAACATCTTCGTTTGAACAATCTGATTTATATTGTCAACATTGTATTGAACATTCCCTATTTCTTATCACATATGAGAATTTTCAGTTATGTCATGATGGCCCTGGTATTCTATCAATGGCCAATGCTTTCCCGAACACCAATAGTTCTCAGTTCTTTATTACTTTTGCAGCAGCACCTCATCTTGATGGGTATATACTTGATTTCATATCTTGAATGTCATTTATGATTTTTTGTATTCAGTCGAGTTTGTCTAAGCAACTTTACATATTGGTTGTGATTGACATATTTTCTCTTTATCCATGACTCATGAGTATCACCATATGGCAATTTCGTATTTTAGAAATACAAGATTCCTTTACCTTGAAATAATGGGTTATTTTCTTTGGATGCCAGACACCAGTGTATTTTTACCATTTGATTCTCCTTATTGCTCCACTTATACATGGCTCTAGGATGATCATGCTTATCTACTATATCATTGGCATCCACACTAAGATAATTGTTGTTGATAGGTCTCATATAGTGGTACACTTACAGTTGCTAGGGAATACTGATTTTTGCAATCCCATTAAGTCAATTTCTTGAGTTTTGTTCAAAATTCCTAGAAAAGGTTTATGGATTTCATAATCTGCTTGATCATATATTGTGAATGTATACAATCTATCATCCTTTGCCGACCATTAGATACTCAAAGTTGTGTATTGATCCTTTTTACCATTATAGAGGATTCTATAAGTTAGGTTCCCAAATTCTTAAAGGGTGCTGGCTCAATGGAATAACACATGCCTTACAAGTAGGAGGTTGGTGGTTCAATTCCTCCATGCCCTAATGATACTATAATATCGGTTAAAAACAACTAAATTAGTAAGAAAAATATAAGAGATAGGTGACCAAACACAATGACCAAAATTCATATATAAAATTACTAAAAATGACTAAATTAGTGACCAAAAAATGAGAGATGCAAAACTAGACATTAAAAAGGATGCAACATGTGGCGCTAATGATGAATCCAAACATGGAGTTGATATGGTAGAAAAATAATACATTGCTTTGGATGCAAAACATGGTGCTACATAGGAAGGAAAACATGGTGCAACAATAGAAGAAATATTTGGTGTCATTTTGGTAGCAAAACACGATGCAAAAAAGGAAGCAAAAAATGGTGCAAATTTGGAAGCAAAAATTGGCACATATTTGGAAGTAAAACATGGTGCAAAATGGGATGCTAAATTGGTAGTAAAAATGGATGCAATATTGGATTCTAATTTAGATGCTAACATGGTGATATTAAGGATGCAAATATGGCGCTAATGGGGATATCATTTAAGAAGCAAAAGTAGACACTCGCTAGGAAGCAAAATAGGACGTTATTTAGGAAGCAAACCTTGACATTGTTTAGTAAGAAAAGTTGGACGCTATTCTGGAAGCAAAACAATAGTCGCTATTTTGGATGTCATAAAGGATGCTATCTAGGAAGCAAAAATATACTTTTTTTAGACGCTTTAAGTTTTGTCCATGACACGTCCCATTTAGCGTCTAGTTTGACCACTGAATGTAAAAAAAAATTACCCTAAAAAGGGACGCTAATTCAAGGATTTGTTGTAGTGCATGAAAAGTGGACCACCACAATCCTTCTTGCAATATCTTGCACACTGTATATTTTCCAGCATAATGGCCTTCTACAACACTAGCATGCACTTCATTCAATATCATTGGTCGCTCATGTTTCAATACACATCGATGAAGAATTTCATCCGGTCCCATTTTATATAGTTGTCCAGCTATCAATTGGAAATCCGTAGCTTGCACAACTAAATTCTTTTTTCTGCGTAGTACTAAATCCTTCTGGTGCATATCCCATACTTAAGAAATTTATACTATATTTGCAATGATCATCAAACATTGTGATCACAAATAGTTCTGCATTAGGAATACTTTCGTCGAGGTTCATAGGTTCTTCTCCACTTTCAAGCCTCGACAGTTGGTTTGGTACTGAGTTTACTCATTTTGTCTTAACAATAACTTCAAAAATTAAATTCCTGGAAAAGGAGAAGTCGCCAACAAATATTCCCCCCAAACACTGGCTTGTTCACCAGGTATTTCAATGTTGAATGGTCTGTGAACATATTGAAATGTCCACCTAACAAATAGTGTCGAAATTTCTGAAGCGCATAAACCATAGCAAAGCCTTCTCTTTCATCCGTAGTGTAATTCTTCTCTGCCGTTGATAATCTACTGCTAGCGAAGGAAATATGATGATCAATTAATCCTTCTCTAGGTTGTGAAAGTACAACTCTGAGTGCGATAGATGATGCATCGGCATGTACGTGAAATTCCCTCTTATAGTTTGGAAAAAATCGTGTGGGTGTTGTGCCCATCTTGTTCTTTAGGAGATCTAGAATTTCTTGGCATTTTTTCGTCCATTGGAACTTAATATCCTTTTTAACAATTTTTCCATTAGAGCATTCACCTCTGCATATCCTTTGATAAAATTTTGATAGCATCATGTATGTCCCAATGCTGTTCTCAGCTTCTTCACTATTGTAGAGGGCAGTAGGTCGACAATGATCGTAATTTTAGCAGGGTCTACTAGGATTCCATCGTGACAAACTACATGGACCAACACAATTCCAAACGGGGCACAAAAGATACATTTCTTTATATTTAGAAAAATTTGATACCGTCGACATCATTCCAACATCATTCTGAGGCTCTCAATGTGATCCTTTATGAGCCCAAACACCGTGTAGTCATCGAAGTAGACCTCGAGAAACTTATGAATAAAATCATTGAAAGCAACCTCTAATATCCTGGAAAAGATAGCAGGAGCATTTTTGAGTCCAAAGGGAATTACTGTGTATTGAAAACATCCCCACTACGCCGAAAAGGTTGTTTTGTGTCGATATTACTTCGTGATTCTCGTATGATGGTAGTCAGAGAACCCATTAATAAAACAATAAAATTCTTGACCCCGACACCTTCTAATAGCTCATATGTAAATGAAGTCGAAATGGGTCATGTAAACAGGAATCGTTCAACTTTCTTTGGTCGACGCATATGCGTACTTCACCAATAGTCTTCTAATCTTGCACTACTATCGGGTTGATCCACTCATATTCTTCAACTGGTTCTATGATACCCGCATCTACCATTCGATCTAATTATTTCTTGACCTTTTCTTTATACCGCAGATTCAGCCGGTATGGTCGCTCCTTCACAAGATTTGCGTCAGGATTTAACGATATCTTCATCTCTCCAAGGTCTCCAACAATCCCCTTCATCTCTGAAAACTATGTAGGGAACATATCTTGGAATTCATGCAGTAGGTTCGTGATCTTCCCAAGAGTTTCATCATTCCAATAATCTCCAATATTGGAAAACTTTGGATTCTTTGGAGATCCAATGTTTACTTTCTTGTTTTTTAATGGATTTAGGATCTGGTTACTTGAAATACCAAATCCTTCCACCGCATGGGTTGTAACACCCTGGTTTTGACCCCGTTTGCATTGAAAATGTATATGATGTATATATTGTAATTAACCATGGTGTGGAGCTAAAGGAAAAAGCCCCACCATCGATTTAATGTTTTATGTTTCGGTGATTAAAATCGTTTCCGATGTTATTTCGTGCTAGCCGACACATTATAATTTTGGCATCATGTAAATTATGCAATTTAATTAAAAACCCAGAACCATCTATGTCAATGCAACAAATAATGAGATGGGGGCATGATTTCCTAAGGATAAGGGGGGGAGTATTTAACCTTTGGGGCCAATGGGGAAAAGCCAAATGTGAAAGGGAGAACACATCAAACTTTCAACTACCTTTCTTGTCTCATTCACCCAATCATTTAATTCTGCCAGAAATTGGTTGAAGTAGTTATTGCATGGGAATGGGAAGAGTATGGGCAAAGAAATTCGAATTTGGGGAAAACCCATTTTTGGGGAAAAACGTTTTTGAATTTTGGAGAAAGTTAACACCGAAAATGCATGCCCATTTGGTCATACACCCACGTTCTTCATCTCCTCATGTAGTGAAAGCTTGGGAGTTGTTTTATCTTCACGTTTTTGCCTGCTGGGTGTGTTCCCTTCACGTTGGGGGCTCCTGGGAATTTTTCTCACCACCATTCATCCATGTTGGGGCTCTCTCAAGCGGTTGGGATTTTCCTGTGTGTGGCATTCACATTTTTTGGGTTTGCTATGTGTGTTTTCCCTCACATGGACAGTCATTTCTTCATTTTCCTCAAGCTAGGAATTTGTTTTTTGTAATGACCTGTGGTTGGGTTTCTTCCCCAATGATTTTTGTTGCATTTCCCCACTGTTTTCCAAGCTGAAAATCATTTTTGTGTTGCCCAATGATTTGGAGGAGAGACCATGTTCTCTTGGGTGTTGTTGAGTTCATTTTTGGCCATGTTAGGGCCAAAACGTCCCTGGGATACGAATTGTTATTAGGGGGTTGTTTTCACCCACCTTGGCAATTGATTTTTTTTCCAAACTATTTTCCTCAACCCAAAAATTGTGTATATTGTTGTGTATGCATTTGTTCTTTGGTCTATATTGATTTGGGAGTAGAAAGAGGTTCTGAACTAGCTTGATAAACCTAGTGTGTGAAGGGACCTCACAGACAGATCTAGGGGGCTAGTTTTCTTCTTTGCACACCTTGAATAGCCCTGGAAGGGAAGGCATACACCGAGGGACTGTGTAGCATAGAAGGGGATGCTTCCTTGTGTTGGGTGGGTAGATGTTTAGAAGCTAGGCTAGATTTGGTGCAGGTTCCCATAGATCTTTGGAGGAGTTCACTAGCTTAGCAGTCAGCCTTTCCATCTCCTTTGTAGTCTGATAACCCAACTGTGTTGGCTAGGATGAATTTTGTGGTATCCTTGGCTATGTGTGAACCTGCTAGTGTTCCTTATTCCTTATGGAAATCATGCCCAGCTAAGGGGAGGTAGTGTCACTGAGAGATTAAGGAGCACACTGGCCTATGGTTGGGTGGAACGTTGCAGCGACATAGCTGGTTGCGGGACGAACTTCTTCATAAGATAAGTATCTTTGTGTTAATCTCTGCATTTTTTTGTTTAATGAATTACAATGAAAATGATGAGCATGTGTATGCTTTCACTGTATGTGAAAAAATTTATGCATCTGTGCCTGTATGAGTTCAATGCATTTCATTTTATCATGTGTATGTTCATGGGATTTAAATTTCCCGGATTAGATAGCGGTAATGTCGCGTCCTCTCTTCGGTAGAGGGGCGGGGACATGACATGGGTGGCTTCAAACTCTGGGATGTTTGTGTCTCATGGTTCATCATCATTAGGTTCATCCATCACATTATAGCACTCCATATAGTGTTGGAATGTCGCACTGCTCTAATTAAAGTTTGGCATCGACATAGGGATATCTTCAAATATCTTTGTCTTTATCACTTGCAATGCAAGATCAAGTGAAGGATGATCATCGACAAACTTGAGTGTGTGTGTAAATATAGCATCCAGTCCATCCCATTCAAGAGTCCCTTGTCGCAGCTCAATCGACGTGTACTAGTGACTTGGTATCATATCCAATGTATGGAACAAAATGATGAACCCATTACTGTCGTGGGCATGCCTCCCATGTTGCACGATAGTATTCAATATGCTCAATAGGATTAGTCAATCCTGTGTACTTCTTACTAGTATAACTGATCTTCTCTCCAAATCGTATCTCCATCAATTTTTGACATTGAGGCCAATTTGAAATAGATTGTTTATGTTCGACCCACCATATGGAAGGTGTAGCTTTCAGTGCAAAGTCCAGAGCGGAAAAGCTTTGATGTTTTGTAACTTATTCTTCAAATTATGTTAGAAAATATGCCAGGTTAGTTAAGCCTTCATATGTGGGTGTCTCACTTGCCTTGCTACCTACCCGTCACATAGACTGTGTAATTCTTCCGCATCTTCTCATTGATGCATACACTGGTGGATTCGTGCACCAAAAATATATGCCTGCATTGGTGTGTTATGCTTCTTAAGATGCATTGTATTAGCATACAATAGGAAAATAAAAGTATCATATGGTGGTCAATATTAATAATATGGTTGCATTGGTGTGCTTAAATATACTAAGCGTATTGATGTCAATAATATTGAAAATTGCATAGATAACTATATTCTATCAAATATAGCGGATTTTTTTATTTTGTGAATCTTCCAGCATGGTGCGTACATGGTTTAGTTGCATCGGTGCATACAATTACTCAAGATGCACCAGTGTGGTTGTATTATTATGGCACACCAGAATAATTAAAAATCCTTATGGATGTCTGTTTGGACTTAAAATGATACATTCATCTCAAATGTTCTTTTAGTATTTAACCACATCAATTACAATACTTCATAGTATACACATATGGTGCTTAAACTCACCTTATTCTTAATAAATTGTTTGGAAACTAGTTCTCAAAATTAATTTTGGGACTGTAGACATGTATTGATTTCTAATTTGGATCAAATGCAGGGAGAAAAAGTTATAATATCAAATGGCCAATTCTTCAAGTTGCATCTCATTCCATATTGTTCAAAGTTGATAAAGTTCTACCTTTCCATATCTAGTAAGTTCATATTTTATTTATATTTTTATTATCTAATTGAATTTATGTTATTTATCTATGTGAATATGAATAAAAATGTATTCAATTTTGCAATATCCCGATTCAAGATCGAGTTCGGATGCATAAAATATTCCACTAATTGAAAAACATCGCAAGATCTTATGATGAGCAAGATTCCATAAGTAGTTGGTAGATGAAAATGGGTAGCTGCTTTACTTGACCAATTGTAACATGCCACATATTCCAGCCATAATGTTGGGTCATCGACGATAGTTCGTTGTGATATGGATCTCTTTTATGACACCATATTAGTGTGTGGTTGCTTAAAATGTCAAGGGTTGAAGGAGAACCCTTAGCAAGTCACACTCATGCTTTATACTAATGATCGAATACCCAATGTTGATGGTCTAATACCCTCTATTGCAGTAAAAAATCCAATAGGTTATATAGGAAATACACGTATGAACACTTCACTATGTTCATTTTTGGAAAGTTGGGAGCTAAAAAAATTATGTTTCTTCATAAATTGACCAAACCCTCTTCTTATGTTCAGCCAACTGAAAGTTCTAGTGATCCAAAGTATGATATTAGTACCACCAAAAACATCTATATTAGGAGATCCAAAAATTTGTATGAGTTGAGAGAAAAAATTTCCCAAGTGCACACAACCAAGTTCGGTTCAATTGTTGGAGCATAGTGATGACTTCTCTTTTCCCATGCATTTTAAAAGTAAATACCAAACTTGTTACAACCACACTTTTTATGGTGCTTGGTCGTCTTCTCTTCTTGTCCTGATGTTGGGATTGAATTCTCCTTTTGTGGCAATAATTTTATGATTACCAATTTTAAGATAGATGTTGAAAATATAGGAATGTTTATCCTTTCACATGTACTCGCCCCTCCCAAATATTCAGTAGAACTTATGCCATTTTGCTGTCCTATTTATTGTCAGTCCAATTACTTAAATATTGTTTAATACAAACATAACATTTTCATGTATAGTATATGCATGAATGGTTATGCTTATGGAGATTTTAACATTGAGAACCTATTGTATATCAATGGTCATACATGGACTCGTGGAAACATTACAGTGTTCATACATATTTCTAGGTGCTCTTTTTTTTCTGCAAATTGTTCATTTGAGGAACATGCCAATGACTAGGAGTTCTTTATGAAAAGGAAAGCGTCCAATTTTTTGTTGTACATGAAATACGTAGTTGGTATCTTGGTGATGAGTTTTTAATAGACTATAACTTTAGTATTCCACCAACCTCTCATCAAAGATGCTTTGCATTGGGACTAACTTTAGATGTCCCCTTAGGGTGCAAGAAAAAAATCATTGATTAATTTAAAAAAAAAAATGGGATTAATGTAAATGTATTGCTTAATTTGAACTTTTGTTTTATAAATTTCTTGCGGTTGGACATTTACTATTGCAAAAAATTCACATGCTTCTATAAAAATTGTTTGGCATAATGTTGAAACAAACCAATTGCATCGTGCTTACTAATATCATCGATGTAATGTTCAATATTTTTGAAATTGGGATTCTGATGATGAGCGAGTTGTCTACCATCTTTCGTTGCACCCCACTACAATGTCAAATCAAGAGAAGGATGCAAAAAGAGTGTAACTCGGAGAAGAAGAATACCAATCATGGTTGAATCAACCACCTATTCAATTCCCACTACATCTAGACTTACCAATTATGAATTCCTACAATAACAATAGTTCTTCAGATGTTGGAAATGGAGGAAATGAAATAAAGGTTGGTTTGGATGAATTCTTACAAGTTATAGGTGCTATGGATGCAATTTTCTTAGATGCATTCCAGGACGATGAGCTAGGGTACGATGCTCATATAACTGATACCTTCTTCAAAATATTTAAATTGTCTTTCACCACCCCTCTCTTTGGACATGGACAGTCAAAGTGTACCCATCTAGGCACAAAAATGTTACTATACAACTTGTAAGAAAAGTATGGCATACCAAACACATGTTTCTCGACACTTTTGAGATAAATGACCATCAATTCCCTTATATTTTGAGGAATCTTGTCACACAATCAATATTGAAAATGGTCGATTTTATAAGCGTGAAATGACATTGTACATCTATATTTCTCACTAAATGAAAGTTATTCAAAGATAATGCACTTCAAAGTGATAATGTATTTCTCGACAACTGCAAAGAGGCAAAGCAAATGTTGAAAATGTTGGGTGTTGAGTACATATCATATCATGTGTGTCTGAATGATTATATTCTATATAGAGGTGGATATGCAAACAAAAAGAGATTTCCAAAATGTGGGAATGATAGGTACCATAAATCAAGAAACAAGGGTAAATCACATGGTCCTCCTAATAAGATATTGAGGCACATGCCTATAATCACAAGGATCCAAAGGATCTTTCATTGCAAAGAATTACCTATGTTGTAGGGATGAGATGTCTTACATAGAATACGGCTAAAAAATTCAATAGCCATGAATAATATAGAGGATACATGACCCGATAAATTTAATGATGAAGTACATAACCTTCAGTTGATCATAGGAATGGATGGTGTCAACCCATATTCCCTCCAAAACACCAACTATTCTATTTGGCACGTAGTAGTGATTATTAAAAGTATCCCACTATGGTTGTTCGTAAAGAATGAACATATTGTGTTGGCTTTTAGATCCCCAGGTAGAATACAAGTGAAGAATATTAATTTTTACCTACAACCATTTATCAATGAATTAAAGGAATTATGGGATGGGATACAAGTATATGATTTATCAAGACCCGTCCCAACAGAGAGTAGTTTTATGTTGTATTGTATATGTGCACACACCGCACATGATTATTTGGGATTAGGATTTTTCTCTCGTAAGCATGTTCTTTGATTTGTTTATATTTGTAACAATATTTCTTAGTATATTTAATTGGGTGCGACTATATTGATATTCAACATTAACGTGCTTTTTATAACATAACACTGCAAGTCTTGTAACAAAAGGGTATCATGGATGTTAAATTTTGGACCTTCTATGAAGGCTAGGTGGTCCAGCCACCTACAAAATATAGCGTGTGATTGCTTGAGGGTATTCCTCCTAGAATACCACTATTATAGAAGAGAAACATATTCTTTCAATGGTAAACCAGGGAGAACCAAAATCCTTGAAATAATGTCACTGCCTCACTAGATTAGGGAATATGACAAAGAGAACGACAGGTAAATTACATAAATGTTTGATTCAAATGGAAAACCTATGTTCGATGATGCTGAATTCTTTGACCTATGTTGAGAAAATGCCTATTGGGATGAAAATGAAAATGGTATTTTATGAGCTCCCATATTGGGAGCTTCTTAAGATTGTTCACTTACTAGATCCCATGCATATATTTAAAAATGTTTCATCTTATTTGTGGAGGATCATATCATCAAAACAAAGTGATATGTTGGCTTTAAAGAGATATCTTATTTATTCACATAGTAAAAATAATAATTGACCAAGACAACAAAAATAGAGGAGAGGATGGCCCCTTTTGGTCGTTTAAAGAAGGTGATGTCCCTTGGTTTTTCAATAAAGATGGTCTTTCTTTGGAAAATGAAGTTATATTAGGTGTGAAGGTGCCTTCTTTACATGGGTATAGACTCTACAACCTTGCTTCACTATAGATGAAAATGTTTCATGTTTGAAATCACATGACCATATGAACCTTCTAAGGGTATGTATGCAAAAAACTGTTTCTATTTTTGTTTTTATCTTTTACCCCACAAGTTAAAACACAATTAAATTTGTATGTGTTTCTTTGTAGTGTCATTATCCTTTTCTCATGCATGAGAGTGTGAACCATGAATTTTTCGAGGACCTGTGGCATTCCATATCTAAACTATCTGCATTTACACAACGGATCACATCAAAGGCAATTCACATGGTTATCATTCAATGATGGTGTCAAGAGATAGCTAAGATTGTTTGTATGTTTGAGAAGGAAGACGAGTTTCATGGAATTATAGTTTCATATTATTATTCACTTAGTTGACGAGGTTGAATTAGTCGGGGTGGTCTCATGTCATTTGTTGTTCTTCTTAGAGAGGTACATAAAAAAATTGAAGATATTTGTTTGACAAAGGGAAAAAATTGAGGGGTATATGGTAGAGGGGTACATATCATATGAGTCATTCTTTTATGCAGTGACTGCATCAAGAAAATCAACCACACACCAGGTGCAATGATTTTGGATGAAGAACAAGATGAGGAGAAAAGGGAATGGAAGCTACTCCAAATGAAAGAAAAAAGGCACTTCATAAAGAGTAAGTCACTTAGCTTTTATCACATTTCTACATAGTAACTATTCACAATGAAATTTGTAATCTATATTTGATCTCATATGTACTATATGTTGATTTGATTTCATGAATACAATAGCGAATTCATAAATTGATGCCATGGATAAATTAATTCTTTACAACGCGAAGGAAACACGGCCATGGGTTGCATTGTATTAAGATAAGAGGAGGAAATGGGACATTGACATGAAATAATTTAGATGGTTGAATGGTATAAGCATGACTTAGCTCGATTATTTAAAATAAAATATAACAATAATCTATCCCAACAGTTTTTTGGAGGACCAAGTCAAAGAGAAATATGGTGCATTTGGTCGTTACAACCTTCATGCTGAAGGGGATGGACTAAACATAGGGATCAGGTGCAACAACTCGGTAATAGTCTCTCTATGTACATTTTTAACTTTATAATGCACCTTTGAAGTATAACATATATATATTATATATTAATGGTGGGGTTATTATATATATAACATCGTGATTTGTTCAATTTTTTACAAGTGCATTTGTTTCCATCTATGTGGGAAAATGGGCATCATTTTTGCACCAAGGATGTCGACGATGGACGTGCCACACAAGACTATGGAGTGGAAGTCGAGTTAGAACAATATAGTCATGTTAGCCACGATAATAAAAACCTAATACCCAAAAGTTGGGTAACATCAGAAAGATACAAGATATCATTCAAGTATACTTTTCATCTTTCAAATGTGTCCTTTTTAAGTGGAATTGGTGGGACACCTTTGACTGGAATACTGTAAAGGAAGATCATGATAGAGGGGATGATATGTATCAACTCTAGAAGTATGTGGCATGAAACTAATTAGCCTTATGTTTTCCGAAAACACTACAACCAAATGTTTTTTTTACTCTGATGTGTTCGATAGGGATTGGTGGTTGTATTAAGACATGACCCTAGATTAAAACATAGTTTTTAAGAACAATAGTGCTATCATGCAAAACGAGGAAGATAATCAGGGTGATAGAAAGAAAGAGTGATATGTACATGTTTTATTTCATCATTTACAGTTTTGATGTATCATTTTATCATTGTTATCTTTAATTCTTAATTATATTGTTTATTCTTCATCTTATGACATTGGAAATGGAAAGTTAATTATTGGATATTTTAAAACAATTTAGTTGGTTAATACAAAATCTGACATGAAATGTGTTTATGTATTGTAATTTGTGATTGCATGGAATGCTTGATTGAAAAATAATGCCATTTTACTTGAAGGTATTTATATTTCATTGCATATTAGTTTAAAATATTAGAATTATTGTGGCACCATTATCATGGCATGTCGATATTGAAAAAATATAGGTCAATGTGTATCATGTGTGTGCTTGTATTTAATATGAATTTCTAACAATATGGAAATAGTCATTTTATACTAATTATGTTAATATTAACTAGTAAGTGATAAACAAATTTTAATATTAATTCAAAATGCATGGTTCATTTACAAATTAATTACTCTTAAAAATGACATCTATAATGTGTGAATGCATTTTATTTATTTGTAAGTAACACTAACACACTATATCATTAGATTTCATTTTATTAATTTAAATAATGTTAATGTTTCACTAATCATAAAACCACTTTCAAACTCTAGCAATGCAATCACATTAAGGTTTTGCTAAATCAATTTATTATAACAATTCACCAACTCATTTTCATTAGCATGGTCAATTCATTGTCACTAGCATGATTAATTCCTTACCATGACATGAGGGATATTCATGATCAATATCCTTGCATATGAAGGGAAGTGTGTACCTAGAATCTTGACCCTAATCTACAATGATATCATAGTTATCCTAGGAAATTTTTTATTGGTTTTCTACTTAGAAAATATAGTCTAATTCATTCATCTAGTCAACCTTAATTCATGTTTGGCATTTATCCCCACAATAACACATGCACTCTCCAAACTATGCCTTTTTTACAATTCGACGCATAATAAAATTGTACCCAAGAGGAATATACATCCTTGTAATGACTAAGTGATCTCTCCATTCTAGTTATAAATTAATAGAGTTCTCATATTATTTTGACAACAAACTTTGGTCATATTGGAATCACTATTTTCTTGAACTAATCATATACTTCTTAAATCCTCATATAAAGTTTAAATGTAATAATCAACGGCCAAGTGCACATTAACTGTAATATTTGCATTAAGCAAAGGTACCCTATTTATAGCATCTTTTTTTACATCTATGTTAATAACATCAAGAGATGTTTAAAATATGATGGATACATGGAAATTAACATGGATAGACTTACTGACATCCTTTGTAGATTACATTATTATTTTTATATTTAAACTTTTAAATATCTTCATGAATAAAAAACTTAACCTTCTCAATCATTTTAAAATTAAGATGGATAAAATCAAGATTATGATGATTAGACCTAAGAGAAAAAATATCATCTTATTTTCTATGGTGGTAACACCCTACACATGCATCAATATAAATTCATTTAAATAGAAGAACAATAATGAAATCATTAATGAAAGGAACATGGATACTACAAAGATTTTTTAAATACTAAATTTAATGATCAAAACTATTTTTTCCAATTTTATGTGCGTAATTTTTTTTTAATACAATCAAAATTAGAACCAATTGGATTCATAACCTCCATAGTTAAATTACTCAATAATCCAACAAAAAACAATAGATTGGGATGATTGATTTTGTAAAATTTGTGATAAGTAGGAGGTGAAGAAAGAATATAATTTCCTTTTCATGTAACCCACATTTAATAATATAATTGGAGACTTTACTTAGATTTATACTTTAGTTTCTCTTTCTCCTTACCAAATCCCTATGAACTTGGTATTTATATTTCTTATTTCCCTATGCATCTTGTTATTACAAAATTAATTGTAAGAGTATTGTGTGTACATTTATAATTGCAATTGAAATTTGTAAATTTGCAAGTTTGCATTTGTTAATTGTAATTTTGCAAAATATTTCATAATTTGTAAATTAACTTGTATGTATTTGCAAATTTGTATTTGTAAGTTGCAAGTTCTGATTGTAACTATAATTCAATTTGTGATTGCAAATTTGTAGTTGTAATTGTCCAATTTGAAATTTGTGATTTATAAATCTAATTAGTAATTTCTTATTGTAATTGTAATTGTAATTTGTAGTTGTGAAATTGTAATAATGGTTGTAAATTGTAATTATAGTTGATATTGTCACTCACAATTAGAAGTGAGATTGTGCACAATTTGTAATTATAATTATAGCTAATATAAAAGACATCGACAGAAATACATAAATAAAAAAATAAAATTGCATCACACACATGAATCATATGCATCAACATAAACAAAATACATCATACACATGAAGATAAATATCATAAAATAATTTGATAGTCCATTCAATTCATTAAAAAAAGTCTATATATACATAAAAAAACACCTAGTACAAAGTGATCATCAAATCAATGGCTACCACTACCATAACCTAACATCATGTAACATACGACCATCATCATCTTTATGACCACCTAACAAATATAAACATCATCTAACATAACCATCACATATGTATGACAAGCATAATCTAACATACACATCTATCATCACCTATTAAACGTAAGCACCATCTTACATACCAAAAAATTAGTTAGCATTCTCTAACATACACATCAAACATCACCTAACATACACATGTAAACATTACCTACCATCATCTAACATATTTAAACATCATCTAACACACAAATCTAATATTATTAGCTACCAAAACAAAAGCTACATTATCTAACATAACCATCAAACACATATAATAAACATTAACATTAACATAAAAATGATATATGTATATGTATATGTATATATATGTGTGTGTGTGTGTGTGTGTGTGTGTGTGTGTGTGTGTATATGTGTGTGTGTGTGTGTGTATATATATATATATATCAAACTCGTTATACATGCCAAATATACATCTCGAGTCCAATAAATGCTATGAAATAGTTGGTCCGCCTCTGAAACCAGAGGCATCATTACCTCTACCAATAGAGCCAAGGGCATCGACACCTCCACCAGCAGAGCCAGAGGTATCAATACCTTTGTTAGGAAAAAAACAACATGGAGAGAAGCATAGTCAATATCTCCTTGAGGATGTATCTCACCCGATGTGTCCATCGTATCTAGAAGCTAGGAGATGGGTGGAGTAGGAGATAGTGTATGGTAGACTCACTAAGGAAAAGAGATGGATAGTCAGTGAACCTTTGGATAATTTGGAGATGATGGGCCAGTTGGGGGTAGAGAAGGAGATATTGCTCGGTTTTCATGGTGAGGAGGATGAGGGGGAGGTGGATGAGATGTTCAGGCTCTATCGCCTTGATGAAAATAAGGAGGAATCTATAGAGGAGGAGGAGAAGGAGGAGGATAACCACCCTCATCAAATGTAGATTCATTATCCCTCCTAGCATATAGAAGGATGTATGCATCGACGATATACTACATCAAATGCCTCATATCATGAGGAACCATCCTCCATATCCGTACCAGGTCAGGGTCTCGCATGATCTCCTACACTCATAGAGGGTGGACTCCTTTCCAATCCAATAATGTGAACAACTTGTCTTCCAAATCCTCTTGAAACCTAACATCTGTCTTACGTCATAGGCTAGGTCTAAGAAACAGAAGAAACTCAAGATCCTCCATATCCTCATCAACCTAAACTAGTGGAGGCCCCTCTCCATCGTATGTGACAATGTTTGAAAAATATATGGTACAAAACAATAATTATACAATTTCATTAAATAATTTAATAAAATGTTAGAATAAATTTCATTTACATTAAGTAAGACAATACAATGCAACTAGATTGATTATAACATAACACTAATATTACCTCTATCATCTAGTGGATCATCTTGGGTGAAAAATATGTGGCATCCTCTCTAATCCAATCCTAAATATGGATAGAATATGGTTTAATGTATAGTCTCCTCGATGGCTAGTAACTCTAACACCTTTAATGTGATCATCGCTGGGAACCATGACTAGACCCTTTTCATCAACATATGTCTCCACATGTGCATATGCACCTAGGTCATCTCCCTAGGAGGGAAACGGCCCAATGATGTCCTTGTGGCCAAAAACCTATCATATATATATATTTGAAGAAAAAGGGAAGTTTGTACTGTCATCAAACTATCCATGTCATCAATCCAGAGCAAACAAAAATTGTCGCAAAAAAATGGTAGACCACCTAATGCATTTAGGTCTCTGCACTACATAATCAAAATAATAACATAGAAGGAGATTGTTTCATTTATCATCAACAATGAAGTGTGACACCGTTTTAAACAAAATAAAGAGGCACCTAACCTCCTCTGCATCGAAATAAACAATATACAAATGTCCTATGGAAACCTAAAAAAGAGTAGGGTCAATGACCTCATCACTGATATATCTCTGAGAGTAAGCAAGTTGAGTCTCCACTCAACACCAAGTCGGATATCAAGGAACTAGAGAAAACCCTCCCCTCTCTTGGATAGCCCAATGATGAAGTAAATTTCCTCCTCTGTGGGAACCAACCACAGATCAAGACCAATCCGAAAGGCATGTCTTTCTTGACACAATTGATCTGTCATTTGGATCAATGTAGACGATGTGCTTAATAAAAGTGACATACTAGTGCGTGGGTATTAATAAAAGAACTGTAATAGTGTGTTTATGATTCTAATATGCATTGTATAAAATATCATTTTAAGTCTTAAAACTGTGCATCTTGACATAGGAAAAAGTGGTGATGTATAGATACTTGTTTGCACCAGCAGCAGTTTATACAATGAGTTTTAATGCACCAAGAAGAAAGCTTATTTTAAAAGGTTGGTCAGTGAATTTTATAAGAATGAACGCATTGTGCAGATAATGTACACTCTAAAAAAAAAATATGGTGCGTACTTGTTAAATGCACCAGTCGATGGCTTGACATATATATATATATATATATATATATATATATATATATATATACACATTTTCATTTATGGTTTAATCGATGCATTTAAGATAATATCATGCACTAGTGCATTTTGTGCCTATTAACACCATAACCAACACAACCATTTGGGAAAATAGGAAGGTGTAAGGTGATGAAATATTTTTTTAAACATGACTCGGTGTGTGTCATAAGAGTTGATGGATTGTTTACAGTGTAGATGTATTAAAAATATGCTACGTTCTATGTTTTGAATTGTTTTCATAAAAAAAATGAATTACCATATAGTTGTACCTGGAAAAACATGACACACTGCTCCCTGTGCTCTGAAATCCTCAGAGCATTGCTATTAGTGCACCATCAGAAAAGGAACACATTGGAGACACCAATTAATTTTCAAAATAACTATAGACGAAGTGCTTAATAAAAGTGACATTCTAATGCGTGGGTATTAATAAAAGAACTGTAATAGCATGTTTATGATTCTAATATGCATTGTATAAAATATCGTTTTAAGTCTTAAAATGGTGCATCTTGACATAGGAAAAATGGTGATGTATAGATACTTGTTTGCATCAGCAACAATGTATACAATGAGTTTTAATACACCGAGAAGAAAGATTATTTTAAAAGGTTGGTCGATGAATTTTATAAGAATGAGCGCATTGTGCAGACAATGCACACTCTCAAAAAACATCTGGTGCGTACTTATTAAATGCACTAGTCTATGGCTTGACATATATCGTTTTTTTTTCATTTATGGTTTAACCGATGCATTTAAGATAATATCATGCACTAGTGTGTTTTGTGCCTATTGGCATTGGTGCATTTCTTAAAGTGATGCACTAGAAAGGGTGTTTTGTTTTCTAGTTTAGTTTTCATGGTGTGTTGTTTAACATATAGCACACCATGGTAACGATGTGATATAGATTACAAGGAGTGGCCACCCCACTCACAGTAGGCCCTGTAAATTTTCAAGGTGCACCGTTATAACAATGTAAGATTAATTGCTCAAATGCACCATGCAAGATATTTTTTTTTTAAAAGTAAGCAAATTTAAAGTGAATTTAAATTTTAATCCACTAAAAGTTTAAATTAGAAGGTAAAAAATACATTACCTCGACATTTGTATGCTAGGGAGGCATGGTTTCCACGTAGACAAAAGGAAATTACCTATAGTTTGAGAAAATTCCAAACCCGCGTATCAAGTAATATAATGGCAAAAATCGAGCACGGGGAGAACTGATGGTAAGGTGTTTCATGGGTAGCACCAGTTCTTAGGAGGTATAAAGCACCGAAACATGGTAAAAATGATTTTATCGTTCAAATTATTTTTTCAAATTTATTTTACCTTGTTATGGTGCTCTTGATACCCAAACACATCGGTGTGCTTTGAAGGCCTAACAACACCAATATTCAATATAAAACATTAAATTCGAACTTGCAAATTTTAAATTTAACCCTAACATGATGCACTATCATATTAAATGCACTAGTGCATTCATATTAGATAAACACACTATGAGCAAATAATAAATTATTATGAAAATTTTTGTTGAGTTTTTTAATTTTAACCTAATATGGTGCTCCAGACACACCAATTCTTTTGGAGGATATGAATCCACCATTAAAGAATATAAGAAATATAAAAACAGCTTCGTTCGACAATTGATTTTAATTTCACCTTTCGTTGGTGCCCTTAAGTACAAGATGCATCATTGTTGTTGGTACAATGAAACGCAATGGTGTGGGATCTAGGAAAAATAAAAATGTTTATCTGTTGGTGCTCTAATATAAGGAACACATTGGTGCATTAGGATATATAGAATGCACCATATTTGTTGACAATTTTTTTTTTAAACATATATATTTTTTTAGACGGAGGTTTTTTTAGCTAATCCCTATGCGTTAAGTGTACTTACTTACCAATGCATAAGTATGCATCAAATGCACTAATTTATATTGGTGGTTGAAATATTAAAAAAAAATATTTCTCCATCTTAACAGTGATTTTAAACATTGGTGCATTTGTTTAACAGAGACACACATGTGCATTTATAATTAAGGTGCGTCAATTTTTTTCTCATGTATAAAAGCATTGTAAAAAAAACCGCTAAAACCTTCGCTTGCACATCTACAATAGATACCTCCACTATAAAAAATATTTGGGCTCTTATTATAGATGCATAAGATATAATATATACACAAGACACACATATCTTCACTAGGGAAACCATAAAGGAGAAAACCCCACAGTCTTCTTCAGAATAGTAAGATGATCAAAAGTAGTAATAAGAAGTATTCAACAACTATTTGTATCTCCTCCCTTTGTCTCTCTCTCTCTCTCATGCAAACTTGAGAGTGTGAGGTGTGTATAAATGAGGAAGAGTGCCTCCCTATTTATACCTTTCAAGTCACTGACAAAACATAAGACTAGGGCCCACTTGTCTTCCCTAACATGGCCTCTCCTCCCTTTGTCTCTCTCTCATGCAAAATTGAGAGTGTGAGGTGTGTATAAATGAGGGAGAGCACCTCCCTATTTATACCTTTCAAGTCACTGACCAAACATAAGACTGGGTCCCACTAGTATTCCCTAATAGGGCTGAATTCTCCGAGAGAGGCTCCAAATACACATTACATGATGTTACACTGGTGACTATTGCCCCGACTTACAATGAAGGTTGTACCTCAATGTCTAGACACAATTAAGACATCCCGCAAGGGGGTAAACACATCCCCAATGGGGGTACAACAACATATAATGATAATATACATCATAATATCTTTTGAAGTTTCAAATACATCAACACTCCCTCTTAACTAGGAAGGTATTATATCTCTTCATAGTCATCAACACATCTGGTCAAGTCTTCATTGTAGAGTCATCATCATAGTTTCTTCCATCATCATAGTTGATGCCATCATCATCTTATTATTTTATCATCGTACCATACTGTCTGTCATCATAATTTTCTATAGAGCCAACCATTTTTCATGTTGGATGTAGGCCTAGTCCTCTGTCAAGTCTTCATCACATCCCGAGGAATCCATCACGTAGGAACTGTCCATGACGTTCTTTACATTTCCATGACAATAAATTGTGTCCTCTACCTTCTTCTCATCGTATCCAGGTCATCACTTTTGTCCTACACAAGACTGTAAACAAAACAAACAAATCATCCACGGTTGACCTACATTCTATCAAAGGACCGCCTAGGTGCACCTCTTGTGCTTTGTGACCTTATCATCTGAACATGGGAACACACATATATGGATATATATGTAAGTACTGATTACGAACCAAAAACCTGTTGCATCAGGATATTTTATGTTCTAGGTCAACCTCAAGGGATTACATCTGAACAACATGTGTCTAGGATATTTTTCTTTCAGATAACCTTCGGGGCGTATTACATCCGAGTAACTTGCGTACCACGCCAGGTATCATTTTTACAGTCAGAAAACTCACGGGTCCTATTACATCCGAAAAACCTGCGTACCATGCCAACTCTCATTTTTACATTTGAATAACCCGTCACATGACTGGTTACATCCTAGGATAACCTACGAGCTTTGACATGACTGATTACATATGAGGACACCCTACAGGATTGATTATGTTCGAGCATCCTATTGCACCAGGATTTTTCCCTCTTGGACAACCTGTCTTATTTCCCATGTGAGATATTATGATTCTATGATATATCAGGACTGATTACATCCAAGGATAACCTATGAGCTTCACCAGGATTGATTACATCCAAGGACAACCTACAGGGTTGATTATTTTTTAGAAACCTACGAGCTTCGCCAGGATTTTACACATAGACAACCTGTCTCTCTAGCTATGCCAGAACATATCACTCCCTCTTTAGAGGAATCTCGATTAGGATCACACCAAGTCTTTCTCTGAAGTACTCGAACTTCACTCTCGCAAGAGGCTTGGTCAACACATCGGCTATCTTCTCCTCTGTTTCCACGTACTGGAGATTCACTTCTCCTCTATGCACCATATCCCTGATATAATGGAACTTGATTTCGATGTGCTTCGAATTTTCATGGAGCATAGGATTTTCTAACATCTTCATGCAAATCTAGTTGTCGTAAAAGATACGACTCACATCCAACTGGAGATCAAATAATTCAAACAGTAGCTTTCGAAGCCAAACTGCCTCGCAACTAGTCAAGCAAGAGGAAACATACTCTGCCTCAGCTATACTCAGCACCACATATGATTACTTCTTGCTGAACCAGGAGATCATGCCAGCTCCCAAACTAAAGCAACAACCTAAGTTGCTCGCCCTGTCAGTGGCGCTACCTACCCAACCGAATGAACATAACCATGAACAAGATCATTTCTTTTGAAATGTTTTATTTTTTTAGTTTCTTATTTATAGATGGGTAAACTAGCATGTGGTAATATCCATGTGCTTGTGAGAAATCATGGTTCCTAAGTCGGGAGAACATAATCATTGGGGGGGATTTAAATTTTATCACTAAATATCGAAAATATAGTGGTTGGTGGTAAGAATAGACCCCCATACTAACTTATTCCTTAATAATTTGGAAAGGAGGGGTATTGTTGGTGATATGTAACATGTCGAAGTAAAGTCAACTTGGATTTATTAATTATATTTGTCACTTTTCATGTGACGTCCTTTAATTTTCTATCTCCTTTAATATATATATATACTCTATTTAATTTACTTATACATTGATTTAGTTTCTTTGGTTCTTATATGATATTAGAATGTCAAAGAAATATACTTGGGAATAAAATAATAAGAGGTATGTTGAGTTTAAGGCAGCATTGGAGGCGAAGGGCAATGGAAAGTTTTATTTCCCTTGCAATGATTGCAGGGGTTTGTGAACAAGAATAATTTTAAGAACAAGTGCTGAGAAACATTGTAAGGAGAAGGGGCATGCTGAAGGGGGGTTTGAATATCGTCCCTTGGTAAGACGTTATTCATTAGATAGTGTACTTCTTGTAATAGTATTGTTCATGTATTCAAAAAATGTTTTATCATTTAAAATTTATGTGTTGTATATTATACACTAATGTTATTACATTTTCGTAATTATAAAGACAATGCCCCCTTAATGTCGACCTCCAGAGAGCTATTTGCCACCTAATTATATTAGAAATTCTAATTTACAAGGTGATGAACATGGATATTGTAATATTGAAGATGAAGCTCTTAATGATCCTATGGATGAAGATGATGTTGTTGATACAAATGACGAAGATGATATAAATAGATTGATCCAAGACACATGTGCTCCATTGGATGAGGAAAAACTCCATGATATTCACGATGTTCCTCTACTCGAGGAGTCCTAAGAACCTCTTTATGAAGGCTCAACAAAAAATGTTCTATCTACTATATTGTTGTTGGTGAACTTGAAAGTTTTGAATGGTTTTTCAAACACTTGTTTCACACATATCCTAAGGTATGTAATGTATTAATTGAATCTTCACATGGAATATTGAAAAGTTCACTATTTTCCTCTATTTTTAGTGTTAATTAATTCATAAATTAGGGATAAGAAATATTTATGATTTATATTGTTTACATTTCATTTTGTGTGTCAATGTTGCCGACTGTTGAGTGAATTTCTATTACCACCATCAAATAATTTACCACACACATGTAGAGAGGTATTCTTGATTATGAAAGAAATTGGAATGGACTATCAAGCTATTGATGCATGTCCTAATGATCGTATTATATATTATGGACAATATGCATCAGAAAACAAATTCCCACGATGTGAAATTAGTAGATATCGAACTGATCAAGTAACAAAAAAGGTGCCTCACAAATTTCTTCATTATATTCCCATAATTCCATGTTTCCAATAAATATTTAGGTGCCAAAGTATAGCACGGTTTATGGATTACCACAAAAAGAATAGAAGTGAAGATGGTGTTCTTCGCATGCCTACAGATGGTTCTGCATTGAAGAACATTGAAGAAAAATGGCCAATTTTTAAGGATGAACCTCGTAATGTTATACTTTCATTGGCATTTGATGGTTTCAATCCATTTGGAGAGCTTCATTATACTTACTTAGTGTGGCTTGTTTTCATCATAAACAATAACCTTCCTCGTTCGATGTGGATAAAGAGAGAGCACATAATGTTGGGAATGATTATTCCGAGTATTTTTTTGAAATTAATTATATTATTTCATTTCTTTGTTTCATTGCTGCATGAGAACACTTTTTATATATGGGGAAACATAACTGAATAGCATCGTATATTGTTGAATAAATTAGGTAAGTACCAAGTTAAAGATATGAATGCATATATTGAGCCTCTAATCAATGAGCTATTGAAGCTATGGGATGGCATCACTATGTAAGACATCTATAGACCAATAGGGCAGAAACAATTCCAGTTCCATGGAATACTTGCATGGACAATTCATGACGCTCCCAGGTTAACTCATTTTTGTGGTATGTAAATTTCTATTGCACTTTAAATTAATATTTTTTTAAGGTAAATATCATGCATTTTTATTTAAATTAATAATCATTTGATGCTTATAACATTAATACATATATCTTGCAGGTCTTCAAACAAAGGGAAAATTTGCATGTCCAGAATGTGGTCCTAGGATAAAATCTCATCATTCAAGAAGTATAAGAAAGGAGTTGTTTGATGAGTACAGACACTTCCTCCCTAAGAACCATAGGTATCGAACTACCAGGAAAAAAAATTCAATGGTAAAGAAGATAATGGGAAGAAACCACGAAGAATGACACCTCACCTATGGAAGTTGGAATATAATAGACATCGTCATGGAATGCAAATTGTATATGTAGCATATAAATATGTAATATTATGAATTTATATTTTTATTGAATTTTATTCGACCATGGGTGTCATGAATTATTGTTAATTTGTTTTCGTTTATGTTTAATATTGATTGTCATGAAGGCATGAATGGGATTCCATGAGGAATGAAGAGTTATCCCATACAATTCAATAGGTTTCCTTACTATGAGCACCTACAAATAGCTCATTTGTTCGATACAATGCATATCGGTAAGAATGTAACTGAAATGATATGGAGAATCTTAGATGGAAGGACTGACAAAGAAAAAATTAGAAAAAAATGTAGTGACATTGCAGAAGCCAATCATGCATTGCAAAGTGTAATTGATTCCAATTTCGGAGAGGAGTACCGAAATATAATTACTCTTCCATGGTTATTGACAGAGCAACAAAGCAATGATAAAAAGATGTCATTCAGAAAATAAGGTTTCTTACTGGGTTTTGTCGAACATACAAAATATCTTAATGAAAAATGGTGATTTTGGTGGTGTTAAAACTCATGACTGGCATACATTCATTAAGGTAATTATTTACCTATATAATTTCCATTTAGCACATCTTTTTAGTAATTGTTGTCTCTTATTTGGAATTTAAATAAATAATGATCATTTTCTTTTTGTTATTGTACGTTCTACCTCTATCTCTCCCAGATAGCTTTGACGACAATATAAAACAAGTTATATATGATCTTGGCAAATACATGAGGTAAGTAACAATTTATATGCATGAAAATGTGTGTTCACTTTGTTGCATAGCTTATTTACAGATTGAGTTTTACAGGTTGGAACTTTATTATATATGCCTCAATCTTGTTGATCACTATTATTTTCTTGCATCATTTGTAGGTGGATTTCATCTAAAGAAATCCATAAAGATGATATTAGGTATTGGAAGAGAGAAATTTCTCGTCTAATGTGTGAAATGTAGTATTTACCTCCACTATTTTTCAATGCACAAGAACATGTTGTAATCTCACAGATCACATAAGGTTACCAATAATACATACTAAAACATAACTATAAAATAGAGACAAGAGACAAGAATAGATAGGATAACAGATTATATTAATGCAATGAGTTCATACAAGGCAGAGAACTGAACTGAGTTCTCGTTTGGCTCAACAGCCTAATATATACAATGTACAGACAGTTACAAAATAACTACCTGTCGGTTCGGTGAACCGACACGACTTTTAGTTAGCTGACCTAATCTTTCTAGTTAGTCGGCCGACCGACTTAGTCGGCTGATCGACTAAGTCGGCCCATCGACTTAGTCGTCTGATCGACTAAGTCGGCCCATCGACTTGGTCGGCTGATCGACTAAGTCGGTCTTCGTTCAAGTCGACTTCGTCGACTTGCTCCTTCTACATCTCCCCCATGAACAAAACATTTCTTCGTCCCTAAGAAATAGGGAGGTACAAAAAATGAAGCTCTGTCGAACCGTTGAAAATTGCTATTGCTGTGGACTGTGCAGACGGATGGTTGGCCTCTTCTGGACGCAGACTTCGACGATGGCCGGAGCTGTGATGGCAAGGTGATGCTGAAAGTCCGTCCAACTTTGTAAAGCTTTTTGGATGTCGATCGTTAATGTTGTTAAACTTGATAGGACTGACATCTTTTTTGAAATGGGGACTTTTGCGATTTTCTCCATATTGGGGCCTAAAGCTTGGTTCTGCTCTGCTGCTGCGTCAATGAGTCATTTCATCTGGGGGCAGATGACATCGACCTTTTCTAGGTTTGGAAGAGCCTGTTGCACCCACTGATGAGCTGCTCGTTCCAGCTGCTGCAGCTTGGTGGTCTCCAGCACGATCTGTTCCTCTATGGTCTGTCTGAGTGCTTCCTTCGTCGTTTTCCTGCCCTCCAAAGCTTGAATGCCTTGTCTGCTGATAGACCTTCCCATAATGAGTAGGCCAGTCACGTACGACTTCTTCTGTGACTATAGATTCCTCCATGTGGTCCTGGAGCATCTTGTCGGCCTCTGATAAGGCAGTGTGCTGGGCTAGGAGCAGTCGAGCAGTCTCCTCCTTTTGTTCTTCCTTAGTCTCTTGTATCCGGGCCTGGACAGTCGATACCATAGTCTCGAAGAGCTAGTATCCTCTTTCAAGTGGTCTATCTGTGTCGACTTCGACAGGGCCTGGTATCATGGTCTGTGCTAGAGCTCTGCATCTGTCGAGAAACTCAACTTCTTATGCATTTTTGGCTGTAAGCTCTTTATTTTTCTGAACCGTCCTTAGCTTTGCTTCTTTGGCCACGGTTTTGAGGAGCTGGCTGACCTCTGTGTCGGTCAAGGAACTTGCATCCCTTAAGCTGATCCGGAGGTTGGAAATTTTGGTATGATGTGCTTTCTTCTTCTTGTGTTTGTCGGCCTCCGGCTCCTGGGTGCCTTCAGCAGTTGAGGTTGGGTCTGTGGTCAGGGGAACGGAAGTCGATGGATTCTCTGGTTGGGGGGTTGGTATGACTACGTCCGGCTGAGAAGATGTATGTGGTTGTGATAGGGCTGGTTGTGAATCTGGTGGTGGTGGGGGGGTTGGTGATAGTGGTGGTGGAGGCGATGGGGTCGAAGAAGGAACTCGGGTGGATGGGTTGGCTGGAGTGTGTTGTGGGCTTCCGTCGGAAGAGATACCTGCTTTCGAAGGTGTAGTGGGTAGGTCGTCCTGGGCGTCGGTGTTGATTGGCTTCGTGACAGATTGTGATGCTCCAATTACGTCACCTTGTTGGTTTCGGGTGAATGTTGTCGTAATGTTTGCATAGGGATTTTTGCTTGCATAGAGAGGAGCTGTTGTTTGTATTTTGTGGGCCGACTGAATTAGTGCAGGCAGCGTCGCGAAGAAAGCTTTAAGCTTAGCCTCCTGGTCGACCTTGGCTTTGATTGTCTTCGGGATTGCTCTTTGATATATGTTGTGGGGACTGACCGATTGTTGAACTGATGCTTGCTCCTCGACTACGGGTGTCGGGGATGGGGGTGGAGGGGTCGACACAAGGTCGACAACGTTTTCAGGCATCGATGTCGTTTTTTCTTTCTTTGGCCGACCCTCCGGAGCTCCTGCGTCCAGATACCATTGAAACTGAGTTTCAACTGAGACTTTATTTGTAGTGGCGTCCTCGACAATGTCGACGGCCGCAGCTACTAGCTCCTCCTCATCGTCGGACGAGTCAGCAAGAAGAAGCTTGCGCTTACCCTTGCCTTGTTGTAGTTTTTGGGCCTTGATTCTCTTTCTGGCGACAGCTATCTCCTTGGCCAGCTTCTTAATGATGCTTTTGGATAAAGCATATTCTGGGTCGGCGTCCTCGACTTCACCTGTCAGTATTTGAATTGGGTCGACAGTTGCTGGAGCCGAAGGGGTTGTTTGTTGCTGTGTTTGTACTATTGGTTGTTGTTGTTCTGTCGGCTGTGGGTCGACTACCTTTGCAGTCGGAGGTTTGACAGTGATGTGTACCCGACTAGTGGGCTCGGCCGGGGTGTCCTCCGACACAAATGTGCTGATGTAAAGGTTAAGCTCGTAGTCTTCCTCTTTTTCCTGGTCGGTAAGTGGCTCTGTGATGGAGAAGTCGACCTATTTGGCAGCCTCAGGTATTTGTATTCTTCTCTGAGCCTGTCGGGTCAATTCCCGAAAAATCTGATCGACCGTCGGATAGTAGTCGAGGTTCTGGGCTTTGGGGCCCTGACCATGCATGTACCAGACCGACGTGTGGTCAAGCTCTAACTGTATATGGGAGTCCACAGGGAGGTTTCGTCGGATGTTATGGGGCACCCTCCACCTCGTCGTGCGCACCTTCAACTGCTGAAACCAGTTTTCCAAGAAGACTTTCCCCTGTGCCAGCTCATGCAGGGTTCCTTTTTGTGAGAAGGGTTTAAAGCGGTGCATCTTGAACCTGGTCGGCTCCCGAAATACTAGAATACCTTCTAGATAGATATGGTACATGAAAATCTAGAGAATGAGAGAGGGGAACTTGATCATACCTCCCGTCTCTTGGCATCTTTCGCAGATGGTTTTGACCATGTCAGCAACATAGTCTCCCCATCGGTAGATCTGAACGTCGGTCGCGATTATGTCGACAGCCTCCAGCATCTCCAGTTTGAGGTCGCTGCCTCGACCGACTAATGTAAGGGTGATTGCAATGATTTTAGCCACAATTTGTGGCGTCCATGTCGTAATCTGGCCAATCATCAGCCCCTTGGAATTCTTTCCCGACGGCGAGCCCGTAAGCTCTTCGACTAACCCTTCTTTAATCCCAATTGGTACAGGGTTGCCTTCGTTGGACAGACCAGTAAGTCATGAGATAACATCCCCGGTAATGTCGATCGTCCTGTCGAAGTAGAATCAACCGTTGTGGTAACGACTGATAATGAATTTGACCACTGCTTCTTTCGTCCCACCAAAGCTTGCCATCAGTGGTGCGTTAGGGTAGTTGAAGAGGGTGCTCTTTCGGATTTTCTCAGTGGCCTGGGTCATCCTTTTGTCGACATAGGCCCATTCTTGGATTTCTGTCCAGAGTTTCTACCATTTGCCGTCTTGGACTTTGGCGTTTTTTATGTTCTTTAATCGGTGGACCAAGGGTGTGTCCTCTGCCTGTAGCTCTCTCGCCTTAGCCACTGCTCAAGTCAGTTTGGGTGCCATTGTGTCGGGTTGGTCGAAGGTGTTACAGGGTTGTTGGTCTTTAGGTGACTGAGGTTGCGGTTGCTCTGTGGGTAAATGGTGTGGTGGATGAGCCTTCGACTGTCTTGTATTTATAGGCGTGGGTGTTTTTGCGTGTGGAGATGGACGTATTAATGGCGGACTGGATAGTCTAGCTGTAATACTCGAATGGGACTTAATGGTGGAATGTGTGCGGTGCTCGAGGCCATCAATGCGTGATGGGACTCTTGAGGTCGTCGGTCGGTGTCGGAGGTGAAAATGGTCGGTCGGACTGGTCGAAGATGATGATGTCAGTTATCGAAGTAGCGAGTTGCTGTCATGGCTGTTGTGTGTGATTGTATTGTTTTGTTTTGGACATTTTTAGCTTTTTTATGGGTTTTTGATTGACGCTTAAGGCCGTTTTATGGGTTTTTTTTTATTATTTTTTTTAGTCTTTGTAACGTTTAAGTCGGGCTCCATTAACGAGCTTCCGAAATACTAGGCCCTGTAATGTCTTTAGTCGGACCAACCCATTGGGGTGTATTTCTTCGACAATGTAAGGTCCCATCCATTCTGTATGTAGTTTCTTGGGTTTTCCTTTGACTCGACTGTTATAAAGTAAAGCAAGGTCGCCGACCGACAGGTTTTTGTTTTTGATGTTACGCTCGTGCCATGCTTTCTATTGTTGTTTGTGAATTTCCTGGTGCTAGATAGCCATGAGTCTATGTTCTTCTAGCTTACTGAGTTGGAATAGTCGGTCCTTTCTCTCCTGTTCGACATCGGCGTGTAGGAGTTGTGCGATAAGAGGTGTCTACTATCGGAAGTGTAGGGGGACGACTGCTTCTTTCCCGTAGACTAGTCGGAAGTGGGTTTGGTCAGTCGACCGTTTATATGTTGTCCTATATGCCTAGAGAAACGCAGGGATTTTCTCATCCCGGTCGTCTTTGTCTGTACTACATATTTTGGTTAACCCTTTTGTCAATGTTTTGTTGAAAGCTTCAATCGCACCGTTCGACTGAGGATGATATGCAGTGCTTCATCGGTGGTCGATATGAAACTGGTCGGTCAAATTTTTGATGGTTTTGTTGATAAAGTGTGATCCTTGGTCACTGATCAATGTGAGTGGGCATCCGAATCTAGTGATAATGTTTTCGTAGATAAACTTAGCAGCTACTTCACTTGAACATGTATCGACGGGTTCAACTTCTGCCCATTTAGTGACATATTCCACTGCCGTGATAATATGTCTTGCACCTGATCATTTGGTAGGGATAGGGAAAGGTCCTATGAAGTCTATAGCCCAAATTTCGAATGTGAGGCTAGGGTTTATAGATATCAAGGGAATTTCTGTGCTCGGAAGAGGTCGACCAAGTCATTGACATCTGTCACATCGACTAATGAAGTTTTTGCAATCTTTGTGGATTGTTGGCCACCATAATCCTGACTGTTGGATTTTCTTTGCAGTGGTGTCTGCTTGCAAATGTCCTCCTGCAGGTCCATAGTGTGCTTCATGCATGATTTGTTCTCTCTCGTGGTCGAGTACACACCTTCTAAGAATGTTGTCTAACCCCATTTTGTACACAAATCCATTGATGAGGCTGTAGGGTGCAGCCTTCATAGCTAAGATTTGTTTTTTCTTGGTGTTCAGACCTTCTGGTGCCTGACCTGTCTCTAAGAACTGAGCTATTCTTCTAGTTCTTCGGGTACTGCTTCTATGTGGAATAGATGTGCATCCGACAAGTCGTCATCGACTCCGGTTGGTTCCTCCCCTGTGTCGATACAGGATAGGTGGTCGGGCCCGACATTTAACTTTCTTGGTCGGACCACTACTTCAAACTCAAATTCTTGAAAAAGAAGTAGCCATCGACAAATTCTTCCATGATGAAGGGGTTTATTAACAAGGTACTTCAAAGCTTGATGGTCAGTATAAAATGTGAAAGGGTTGGCCAATAGGTAATGTTGATACTTTTGGAGGGCAAAGACCATACCTAGGGCTTCTCTTTCAGTGGTCGAATAGTTTCTTTCAGCCTTATTTAATTTTTGATTGCTGTACACTATAGGGTAATCCATGCCGTCATCCCCTGGTTGAGTCAGGATTGCTCCAATTGCTATTCCTGAGGCATCGATATGCACATGAAATTTGGTCGACCAGTTTGGAAATTTGAGTATGGGGGCTTCGACCAGTTTTCTTTTCATTTTGTCGAAGATGATCTGGCATTCTTCTGTCCACTTAAATTCTTGGTCTTCCTTTAGTAATTCTTCTAGAGGGTAGGTCATGTCTGAATAGTGTCGTATGAATTTCCTATAATAGCCTGTATGGCCAAGTAACACCTGAACTTGTTTAGGGTTTATTGGGGGCTTCAGGTCAAGGATGATTTTAATCTTGGCAAAATCGACTTTGATACCATCTTTACAGACAATATGTCCTAAGAGTATTTCTATAGGGGTCATAAAGATACACTTCTTAATGTTCAAGGAGAGTTGAATCTGTCGACATCTCTCCAGCATAAGTCAGAGCCATGTGCAGTGATCTTTTAAGGTGGAGTATATAGTCCAATCATTGAAGTATACTGCCATGGTCTTATAGATATATTCTTGGAAGGTCTTGACAACAATTTGGGAAAACACTGCAGGTGCATTCTTTAGCCCAAAAGGCATAACTCTGTAAGCAAAGGAGCCAAATTCATAGACAAATGTTGTCTTTCTCTGGTCTTCCTTTGCTATTGGTACTTGGTTATACCCTGAGAATCCATCTGTGAATGAATAGCATTCATGTCCTGCCACTTCATTTAAGATTTCATCAGCATAGGGGGTTGGAAATGGATCTATCAATGTGACTTTGTTAATATCCCTAAAGTCTACACAAATTCTCAACCTTGACGGGTCATGTTTCTTTGGTTGGACGACCATGGGACTTTCCCATTCGGACTGATCGATGGGGTAAATGATCCCTGCTGCTAACATGTTGTCTATTTCCTTTTTAACTATGTCTTTGTACTTATGAGCTAGTTTATAAGGTCTTTTCTTGACAGGTCGGACATCAGGTTTAGTATCTATTTTCATTTCTCCCATCTCTTGTACTAAGCCTTTTAAGTCTTTATAGTCCCTTGCAAAGACATCCTGGAACTCTCTAAGTAAGTTCACTATTTCAGTGGTCTGCTATTCATTCCAGTAGTCACCAATCTTGGGTATTTTTGGTCGGTCGTCATTTGAAATGTCGACCTCCTTAGTTTTCACTTTGGCATCTAGCCACTCTGGTGCTTTAGCTTCATTGATTGGCCGACTTCCTTCTGTGAACTGTGAGAATGTGGCAGGGAATTCGGCTGCAGTCATTCTGTTAAGATCTGGTTTGTCGGTAGTCTCAACTTTCAAGATTGAGTAGATGGGTTTTGTTGTTTCCATGTGGTTGGTCTTCCATATGAAGCTTTTACCTTCCGTGTGTTCATTTTCTAAGTGTAAACGTGTTGACTGTGATTTTTATTCAGTTTGTATCTTGTTACAGTCCTTGATTTGTTGATGGTCTTGGAAGGGTTGTTTTTCTGTCGGTTGGAGAAATTATTTGATTTGGTGTGCTGTCCCAGCCAATTGTTTGTTTTGAGGTATGAACTGGAAGTCCTGAATAAATTTTGTTTAAGTTCATGCCAAAAGAAGGTTTCTCCTCGAGCTTCCTCCGTCTTATACCATTTATTGGGTAAGTCGGCTAGTGTTGAAGGGAACAAATGTGGCCAGGCTCTCTCATATTTATATCCAAGTCTTCTCCACTCCTTTTCACAAGTATTAATGTGTTCTTCTGGGTCTTGACCTTGGATAAAGAGAGGTATTTGAGCTTCCTGGGTTAAATTTTTTCCACCAAACCGTTCGACAAAGAAATTTGAAGCAGTTGTCCAGCTCTGCAATTTTGTCTGATGGGTATCCCACCACCTAGCTGCTTGACCTGTAAATGTTTCCACTAAGCTTTGAAGTCTGCCATGTTCTCCAATATTTTTAGATACTTGTTCGACATGCATGACTGGGGATTCCCTTTCCTTATACTTGGGCAGTTGAGTAGTGTGTAAGTTGGTTGGTTGTAAGGTAGGTCGTTCTCTGACTTTCTTTTCAAATACTTTGGGGATAATTGATACAATGAAGCATTGTTGGGTGGGTTTTTTCTGTACTTTTTGTATAGTCCAGCACCCTCTTGCTTGTATTTCATAATTTTCCATTTCCCAGTCATATAATTCAGCATTTGAATTATAACCAATTGAGTCTTAGTTACCTAAGTGAAGTTCCCCATAGATGTTTGGCTTTGTATAGTCCGTATTGTGATGGATCTGGTAAAGCTGTCTAACATTGACTTGCTCATCAATCAGTTTGGTCCAAGGTGCTCCTTGGGAAGGATTAATGGGTACAATGACTTTGTGACCATTTCCTTTCAACTTAATTCGTTCTTTGTCTAAGGATATGGAGGCTTTCATCTTTCGTCCCCAAGGTCGACCAACTAGCACTGGGAAGGAGCTAGATCCTTCTTTTGGGTCGATGATCTCAAAATCAACCTTAGTTGAAATTCCTTTGATGTTCGTGTCGACATCTTTCCAAACCCCAATGGGTTCAATGAGACCTTGGTCAGCGAGTTTTAGGTAAATACCTGATTCCTAGAGTCGAGGTCTTCCCATCTTTTCCCATGTGTCCCTGGTCATGATATTTACCTAAGATCCGAAATCGAGAACTACTTGTCGGACGTGATAACCTTCGATTTCCAGGTCGACAAGTGGGTCGACATCGTTTTTGTCTTTTTGGATTAGGCTGCATATGTTCTTAGTTTGTTTTTCGGGATTAGTACTTTTTATTTCATGTAATAAATCAATGAACTGGGCTACGGATTTGTCATTTTGAATGAGATGGGTTAATTGCTGTGTCGTGCTAAGTCGACTATTAATAATGTCTTCTTGTTGTTCAATGTCGTGGAATATGTGGGTGGCTTCTTGATATGTTTGTTTTTCTTTCATAGGATCCAGATAACCATTGGTGTTTTTCATTTTACTAATTTGAGGATTATCAGGGACTGTTTTTGTGCCTTGTCGAGTAACGATATGTAGGTTCTTAGTAGTTAGCACATCATGCTTTTGTACACAAGACAAGACATTAACATTTTTCTTATTATTGATTTTCTCTAACATGGTAGGACAATCCTTCAGAGAGTGATCACCTACTCCACAATGGTTACAGAATTTTAGATCAGTCATGTCCTTGTATGGACAGTCGGCGTATCGGTGCCCTTCTTTATGACATATAAAGCACTGGGTATATCGACACGGTCGTATGTCACGATTCCTGACGAATCGACCTCTTCCTCCAAACCCTTGTCATCGATTGTCATACCGGTGCTCATATCGTCGACCTTCGTATCTTTGCCCATTCTGGTCATTGGTACTATTTTGCTCATTGTTTTGTGCTACTGCATTCGTCTGGTAGACCGCCTGATAATTCTGTCGGTTTTTCAGGTTTAATTGACAGTTGGCCGTGTTGTGACTTTTTGTCTCATAGATGGTGCACCAGGAAGCTTTTGCGTTCTTCATGTTAAATGAACATTCTTTCATAGAATGATCTCCGTGCTCCTGGAAAATGTCGCAAAATGCTTTAGTTTGCATAAAGCGGATGTCTTGTCGACTGTATTCGTGTCGACAATTATCTTTCAAGTGTCCGGCCGTGGAACATTTAGTAGACCATATTTCTTGATTCTTGAGGGTCAGTTCTTTCAAAGACTTCTGCACATTCTTGAGCTGTTCTTCTAACCTGTGGTCTGTCGGATACGCAGTTATATCTTCATCCATTTCCACCTGCAGAGCTTTGGTCAGCGCATCTTCATATGTCTTGAACGTTTCCAGACTAATATGTCGGTGTACTTTTTGTGATAATCCTGCAAGGAACCATTGAACTAGTATTTGTTCATCAATAAGAAAATCTAGTTGGCTTAATAGGTCCTTCCAACGTTTGTCATAGTCGCGGACTGTCTCCCCTGGCTTTTGCTGTGTTTTCTTGAGCTTTTTGGCGGCCAAGTGCTTAGCGTTTGGGGTTTTGAAGAATGATAAGAACTGCGCCTTGATCTCAGCTTTTGTCGCTCTGGGTTTCCTTTCTGAAAAGGTCATGTACCAGGTCAAGGCCCTTTTCCGTAAGGCTCCCGTGAACTGAGCCCTCTGTCGGTCTTCATTTGTCACCTGGTTTGCTTCCCAGGTCGACTCACAGACGAACCAATGTCGTTTGGGGTCTTCATCCCCCTCATAGAGAGGAATGTGAGCTGATCTGTGACCCATGTCTGAATCACCTTCACTGCTCTCAGAAGTCGACGGGGTCGGAGGTGTGGGTGGTGGTGAACGTGGTGGGGTTGTTGATGTAGTCGCTCCTGCGGAATTTTGGTCGACGAAACTTGTGCCTCTGTCGGTGGTCGATTCTTCTTCGACATACAGTGGGTTGTTGTGGATTTCTACTGTCGATGGTCCACTGTAACTTTGTGTGTGCAGGTCTACTTGTTCAATTTCTTCAAAATCTATACTTGGCGGGGGGGGGGGGGGGGGCCCCTTCT
>LPNX011100024.1:56026-93687 GCA_001517045.1 Pseudotsuga menziesii
GTCATCAAGGAGCACAATAATTGTTCGGTGAAATCTGTGTAGAATTTCGCTTTGACAGTTTCCACTAACGTTCGATCTTCGACTGCTTGCTCCTCACAGAAGTCGTCGGCGATTTGCTCGAACCACTCCGACAAATTTGTTTGACCTCCGCATAACAGTTTATCTAGCAACTGCTGTTCTTTAGTCGCGTGCGGATTTCTCATCCAGAAGCTGCTTCAACAATTGTGGCACTAATTCGACGAATTTTTCATGTGTCTCTGTGAAAAATATTGCTTTGGCTTCAGCGATGGTCAATCTGTTTCTTCTTGTGTAATTTTGCAAGTAGTTCGCAACTTTACGGTCCCACCAGTCCTTGATCTCCTGCTCTGGTATCATATGTGAGCATATATTTTAGACATGTACTACCGGCAACAAAACCAATGTTGTAATCTCACAGATCACATAAGGTTACCAATAATACATACTAAAACATAACTATAAATCAGAGACAAGAGACAAGAACAGATAGGATAACAGATTATATTAATGCAATGAGTTCATACAAGGCAGAGAACTGAATCGAGTTCTCGTTTGGCTCAACAGCCTAATATATACAATGTACAGACAGTTACCAAATAACTACCTATCGGTTCGGTGAACCGACATGACTTTTAGTTAGCCGACCTAATCTTTCTAGTTAGTCGGCCGACCGACTTAGTCAGCTGATCGACTAAGTCGGCCCATCGACTTAGTCGTCTGATCGACTAAGTCAGCCCATCAACTTAGTCGGCTGATTGACTAAGTCGGCCCATTGACTTAGTCGGCTGATCGACTAAGTCGGTCTTCGTTCAAGTCGACTTCGTCGACTTGCTCCTTCTACAGAACACTATCTCATAGACCAAGTCGAGGAGATTAAATTGTGTGGACCTGTACACACAAGATCAATGTGGATGGTGGAGAGGCATTTGAATTCATTTAAGGCTTTTGTTAGAAAAAGAGCACATCCTGAGGGTTCTATTGTGTAGTGCTATGTTATATCAATCCATGGTGTACATTAGTCAGTATCTTCCAAATTTAGCAAAAAATATCAATCTTTCTTGCATTTGGCATGTCAACTCTGTCAACAAATTTGAAGGGGATGTTCTGTTGGGGAAAGGTAGAACAAGGAAAGTGAAAGGTAATTAGATGGTGTATATTTAATTTATTTTACAATTAATTTTTCAATTTCATATATATCTTACTCATGTAATTTTTATTATTATCAGTATTGTAAGGTAAACTTAATTTCCTTTGATGATAGCTAATTTACAATTCTTAATTGTTATTTTTCCATATAGTTGGTCACATGTGGGATGCAATACATTTATACATTGCAAACAATCTTGATTGGATGGAGGAATGGATAGAATTATGTATAGAATTCTATGGTACCTTATCATGGGAAGGGGTGAGTAAATTGATTAAAACAGTGCATCGTCATTGAGAAGAATATCCCAGTGAACTTACAGAAAGGGAAATTGATTTAGCATGTGGTCCAAAAGATAAAAAGGCAAGTATATTTTATACCTTGATCATTTTTTCATTGTTTCCCATTATATAAATTTATTTATTTTGTTTATTTCTTCTTATATATTTATTTACTTATTCAGGCATGATGCAATTGATACACCACAATGCTATGTGGTACAATGGTCGTAAATTTCGCATCAAAAAGTTGGATGACAAGAAGAAAAAATTTGATTGCGAGATAACTGCAGTTTTTTAAGTCACTAATGTTTCCTCTAGAAGTGACAAGCATCCAGAAGTATCTGAAAATAGGTACTATGGTTATTTGGAATATATACTAGAGTGTGACTTTAATTCATTTAAAATAGTTATGTTTGAGGTCAAATGGTACAGGCTACGAATGAATGAATGTGATCTTGAAAGAACTATTATTGAGCATGCCAATGGATTTACCATGGTTAATACAAGGGCACTTGAACCAAGCACAAAGCCTTACGTTCTTCCAAGTCAATGTGAGTAGTTCTTTTACTTAGAGGTGCTAGGTAAAGGAGGTTGGTCATACATAATTAGATATGATCCAAGAGGCAGACCGGTCAAGTATAATCCAGTAGAGGAAGAAGACAATGTCGAAGAAGAAGGTGATACATATCAGGAGAAGTTGGCCTCCATAGATGTGTTGGATGAAGAATACGATCAAGAAGTTGATCATCCAAATGATGTAGCAGATGATTTTGAACTCGATGATGATATTGATGATGAATATATAACCGAAAATGAATTTGATGATGATGTTGATATGAGTGATCCTTTCAACGATAGCGGTTCTGGACTATATGATAATACAGATGAATAAGTTGATGAAGATGATATTGATGATGAATAATATAAATCATCATCATCATAATGTTCATACTCATTATAATAATAGCAACCACCATCATCATGTCATCCTCATTGGACTATTCGCAACCATCATCATCTTCATCTTTATGATCATCAATGGTATCATAATGATCATCATAATCATCATCATCACCATAATCATCACCTTCATCATATTCATATTTAATATCATAAATGGTATAATCATCATTAGCATCATCATCATCATCATCATCATCATCATCATCATCAACATCATAATCAACCTCATCCTCATCCTCAACCTCATCATTGTCAATATTATAATCATCATCATCATCAATGTTATCATAATCATCATCATCGTCATCATCACCATAATCATATTCGTATTTAAGATCATCAATGGTATCACCATCATCGTCATCATCATCATCATCATCATCATCATCGACATCCTAATACACCTCATCCTCATCCTCAGCATCATCATTGTCAATGTTATAATCACCATTTTCATCAATGTTATCATCATCATCATCATCACCATCATCATCTTCATCTTTAAGATCATCAATGGTATCATCATCACCATCATCATCATATTCATCATCTTCATCATCATCTTCATCATCGTCATCATCATCTTCATCATCGTCATCATCGACATAGTAATCAATATCATCCTCATCCTCACCCTCATCATCATCGTCATCAATGTTATCATCATCATCATCCTCATCATCATCATCATCGTCATAAATGTTATCATCATCAACATCATGTTCATCTCCATAATCATCATCATGTTCATACTCATTAGAATAATCATGACCATCACTATATTCATCTTTATGATCATCAATGGTATCATAACCATCATCATCTTCATCTTTAAGATCATCAATGGTATCATCATTGTCATCATCATCATCATCAACGTCATCATCATCATCGACATCCTAATCAAACTCATCCTCATTCGCAGCCTCATCATCGTCAATGTTATAATAATCATTGACATCAATGTTATCATCATCATCATCTTCATCATCAACATCCTAATCAACCTCATATAAATAATAAATATAAAATATAAAATAAAAATATATATAAATAATAAAATACAAATATTGAAATAAATAAAAATAATACAATACATACATAAAATAAAATAAATATAAATATTAAATAAATAAATAAAACATTCAAAAAACAAAAAACAATTAAGACTATCCATCTTACCTTCCCCTTGTCGTGACAACCGATTTTTACATCTTTCACTTACGTTACCCATGGATTATGCCTGAGGTTGTAGAGGAGGTTTTTCAGTTACCTCACCCACGAACTAGACCCAAGGTCGCAGAGGAGGTTTTGTTTTTCACTTGCCTTACCCACAAATTAGGCCCAAGTTCGCAGAGGAGGTTTTTCACTTACCTCACCCACAAACTAGGCCTGAGGTCGTAGAGGAGGTTTGAAGGTTATTCAAGAGGTTCCAAGGTTGCAGAGGAGGCATTTCTTGTTCGTTCAATGAACCCCTAGTCTGGGTTCTTCCTACATGTCACTTTATATTGGGTGGGCGTCAGGCTTTTGCTCAATTTTAATGGTATCCCAGCTTTGGGGTTTTTCTATCTTCAAGGTTGTCCACCCCCTTCGTCTCCAAAATATATGCATAGGGACATTGGTAGATTGATATTGAGACCAATAAGAAAAGGTGAAGGTCAGTAAGGCATCATGAAAATAATGCCCTAAGGTAGCTTCCATTATATTATTTTCCAGCATAGATGTCTTCGGTAAGTCATCTGCTTTCATTTAATCCATTAAATCGTTTTCTAGTCAAGGTTTTATTGATAGATACAAGTTTTCATTCCTGTACTAGGGAACCGTGGAGAGCCCTTGGTCAAGACTTGAAGGGTGTTGTAGCTTGCATATCAGAGGCCACTCAAACTTTAGGACCAAGGGTTAGTAGATCCCAAAATTTGTAGTGTCATCATATTGACATGTTGGAGACCTATCTTTACAAAGGTTGTTAGATCATCATAGGTGGCACAATCCTATCTGGTAGGGAAGTGATGACCTAAATTCCCTCCACCTTCCCTTCACCTTTTCTATGCTCAGCTCAGTATTTCCTTCTATCATTAATGGATTTCCAATGTGATTTATATACATTATTTGTTTAAAGAATAGGTCCTTCTAAAATTCAACCAAGGTCTGAAGGTCATTCGCAATGCATGTGTAAGAGCCTCAACTCAATGGATTTTATCCCTAGGATTGTATTCTTGTTGTCTTCTTAGTATGTTCGATAGTTTTCCAACTCTCATCGGATTTTCCATTACCTCCTACCCATCCTTCGACTTTGTCTTCTATAATAATAACAATTCATGAGCTTTTTTGAGAATAAAAGGATAAATAAAAATGAAAATAAAAAAGTAAATAACTATTTCTAGAGGAGTGTCTTGGAAGTTTCATATATAAGGAAATAAAAAATAACTCTACAGTGTACCAGACAACCAATGAATAAGTAGGGAGTTAATTAATTAGGCAGTTGTCTTAAACGGGGTAAAAAAGAATTCTTTATGCTAGACCTGTCTCTTAGGTCTGCACAACTATATATCAAAATGCTCTTAGGGTTGTCTTAAATGGGGTGACTAATCCTAAATTTCAGAGGTCAAGAATAAGACTCAATTCTCTAAGGTTTGCACATATAACTAAAGCACTAGGTTGTTACACATAATGGGTAGGAGAGGGTAAATCTAAATTAAAGGGGTAATACTTCTAGACAGGTAATACTTGCTAATATCGAAAGAATCCCTTAGGAGGTCGTATATAACTAATTATGTGAGGTCATTATGTAAGGTAAGATTATTCTGCCATAAAAGGGTTAAGATTATTTTGCCATAAAAGGGTAAGTAAGGCCAAAAATTCTTTGAAGATGAGTATCTCAATTTGAATAACCCTGATAAAATTGGAATAGATGAAACCAGTTTGAATAACCCTGACATATCATGTTCCTGTACATGATGCAAAATGTATACCTAAGTCATTGAGCCCGTCATAGTTGTTTTTAACACCTATACATCCAAACTTGTGAGGAGAGGAATGCATAGATGTGATTATATACGAAACACCTTGTAACTTGAATGCTTAATTTGAAGAGTAACTATCATGGGAATTAAAATAGTAAATATAATGCTCCTCTTCTCTTTGGATTGTAGTTGAGATGAAAGACACTAGAAGCAGGAAAGCCCACTCGGAGCTGAGGGTTAAAGACCCAATGATATCAAACTCATTTCTAATATCTTATTAATACCCAACGTTGTACAACTTGCATCACCTGGTTATTTATAGTGAACATATAAACTAGCACTTGGTTCTTCATACATATCTAACTTGATCAACTTGAAATAGGAACTCTACCAAGCTTCACACTTTACTCAACCTTATAACCCATCCTAATCTCTTCTACGTCACATAGGGACCTTATAATTCACATAGGGAACTTGTACTTTCTCTTTATTTGAATACTTAACATAGGTAAACGAAGGGTTGGTTGCTTTCCCTAATGAACATAGACTACTAGCACCAGGGTTTGCTACATACTTAACAAATGCTACTTGACTTACTTGGTTCTTACTGAACACCTAGAAAAAACCATAACTAATTATGTGATGCAATGACCCCTATTTGTTGTACCTTGAACAACCATTTGATGCATGTCAATTATCCTTTGGATACTTGAAAATGAATGTATCTGTAGGCTATTTTGAATCTTCAAACATCATAAACTTCATTGTTTGATGATCACTTCGTAGATCTGCAACTGCATCCATATGCTTAGCAGTACTTGGATGCCTTCAAGGTGCTCTTATGTCCATTTGCAATCAGATATCATATCAATAAGCTGTCACAGCCACGTCAGTGAGAAGTCCATAGTCTGGTCACTTTGATCGATGTCCCATTAAGTTGTCAAAAAAAAACACTCCCTTTCACGTATCATTGTAATTTTCCATCAAATTAATGTGAAGAAGGTCACTTCCTTATGGTGTTTATTTTTCAACTCCCCAGGCTGTCATTTCATGATAGTTCAACTATCTTCAATGCTTTGGTAGCCTTAGAATGTCTTAAGGGAAAACCCAAATCAGTTTAAGCTTATATTCATGCCAAAATAACTTCTTCAGAGGCCAGGTTCCCAAGATTGTCACTATTAATGTAAGAATTCATTAGGATGTTCAAATTCTGAGCTTGATCAGAACTGATATATCTTTTAGAAGGCTTGAGTCTGCCTTTGAAAAACCAAGATTTGAGAGGATTTTAATGTTGGATCTGCACCTTTTATTCTCACAAAATTTACTACAATTTGTTCCACAACTTAACAAGGGTAATGATGGCATATCATTGTATCATGAATGCATTGATTACATTGCTGCAATTGTTTAATGTTTAACCATACACCCTTGCCACACTTCTTTCATATGTAAATTGTTTTCCATGATCTGCCCTCAAGATGTCTCTAAACAATATTCAAATCTGCCACTAGACTTATTTGTCTAGAATACTTCAAATCTGCCATTGGGTATACTATGTGTTTGCACAACAATATGTAGTACTTAACTTGTCTCATAGATGGTCCATTATTAATTATTCTTCAAGCTTATCCATATGTTCATCCATAAATGCTCTCAAGTATTCATATGATTTCCAGGAGTTGTCTTGATACAATGATACAAATCACGATAACCAGCTCTAGATAAGTCATATAATCAACAACAAGTGTTTTTGAGGCCATTCTTGCTAATTATATCAAAATATAGAAGAAGGCATTTGAAGAATGTTGTAGTTATCATAAGGATAAACATACATCAAGGACACCCCTTCAACCATCATCATATCACATGAGACTATTTGTGCTCCCCCTATCACCATGCTAGCTGTGATCATGGTTAAGTGTATCCTTAAACACCTTCAACATACTGTGCACCTGTAACCCAACATACTGTAAACATTGTGCTAGCGTATTGTAAATACCGTGCACACATATTGTAAACATTATGCAGGCATTTTGTAAACACTGTGATATTTGAAGATGATATCATGCTTATTATATTGTTTCAGGGGGGGTACTCACAACACGCCTGCAGCTTCTTGTCGGGTAAACATGTTTGTCATATTAAAACTAATTTTTTCTTCATTAATCATGTTTATTAGACATGGTTCAATTTTTAGTTTTCAATATGAAATTGTGTTGCTTCTTGTATTGTGTCAGACTGACCATGGGAAATCCCCAATGGTGTCCCATCAGGTAAATGTTAGCCTAATAGTACCTAAACATTATTAAAGTATTTTTTTATTATTAAATGCATGCTATTTTTTTTCACGTGAATTTTTGTAATGATAAAAATAAATTAACTACTTTTATTTATTGATATTTGTAGAGCACACCACATCATGATGATGAGGCTGTCCTTGAGGAAGATATATTTTATTCAACTGACCCAATGGGAACTGTGAATAAGGCTTTGAAAAAGTCCAATCAAGAACTTCTTGCACTGATAAAGATCAGACCCATGACTGAAGAAATCAAAGCAAGAATTTATGACTTGAGGCAAACACTAGTACAGTATGGGGTAAGTGGCATCTCTGAAAGATTATACGAGCTATGAGAGATATATTCATTTATGTTATTTTAGTTCTCTATTTTTTATATGATCTAATCAATTAAAGTTTTCTTTTTTGTAGGAATTTTTGGAGACAACACCTGTGCATCAAGTACAGTATGTAGATGTGGGTATTGGTAGTAGCGATGGTTCAACACAGGGTAAATATATTGTACCAAGAAGGCTATTTGACTCTCCTGACCTGCAATTCCCTTTAGATGCCACGACCTCACCGAATGTTGGAAATCAAGAGGGCCCTTCAACCAATACTACTTCACAGGATGTTAGAGATGAGAGTAGCATCGAATGTGAAAGTTGTTATCCCATAGCAGTACATGTGGTTAGCAAGGGACCATTTCCCATTACATTCTTGACAGAAAAGGACTGTGTTCCAATCAAGATACAAAATATTGCACATATTATTTATTTAATTCAGTTTTTTTCATGTAATTTAAAGCCACATACCTGAAATTATTTTTAATTAATGATCATATTGTTTTTGCAGGAAATAATGTTTTGTATAAGAACTTGCATGAGAAGGCTTTGGATATTTTTGGGCCCATCATCCGTACACGCTGGAATTCCCAAAATGACAAATTGAAAGATGATTTGATGAACCACATGGTTAACTTGTTTGGTGATACCTTCAACAAAAAAGATGTCACCGCAACAACTAGCTTAAATTTGAAATATGTTAGGGAAAATTATAGGGACAATTTGCAAATTAACACTAAGTATGAGCGTCCTCCAATGGTGCCAAAGAAGGAGTGGAAGACGATCATGGATGATGCAAAGAAGAAGGCATTGAGAAAACAAGGAAAGTCTCGGCCAATTGGTTCAAGAAGGTATGCCACATATCATATTTTCAATGAAAAATATTCAATATGTTTTTTTACTTTTAAATATATTTAAGTTGCGTTATATAACATATTTGAAACCTTTCATAGGCTCCCCGACACCTCTAAAGAGACAAAGGCAAGGGTAGAAAAACATGGGCTGTACAAACTGGGCCAGGGTGGATATCAAAAACTAAGAGCACGGATTGTAAGAAACGAATGATCATTATTTGTAGCCAAATTTTTTGTAACTGTTGTGAACAAATAATTTATTTATCAATGTATCAAACAAATAATTTTTATGGTGTTATGCATTGCAGGGAAATGCTTTTCAAGAAGCACCCACTGAACAAGACTCGAGGCTCGGCTTCAAGTATGGTTTTCAACATGTTTTGGAATGTCGAAAAAGCTTGGGGGAAATCCCAATTTCCCCATTAGTGCACACAGAGGTAAATAAAAACATCTTTGCATGTTCAATTTTCTCACACTAATTTGGACTTGAATTCTATGTTATGTCAAATTTGTATATGTGAAAAATAAATTTCTTTTTTGGTTTTCAGAGTGAGAGCAACAAAAGAAGCTATTGTAGCGGTACCGAACAAGTACCAAATGATGGTGGGGAGCTTCCTCGTGTTGGTGGTGAGAAGCCTAGCTATAATTAAGGTATGTATTCTATAAAATAGAAGTATTTATTATGATTTCAAATATATGACGTGTAGTAATAAATTGTATTCTATGAATGGAAGAGCATGTACCTTCTCATGCTCAAATGGAAGAGGAACAAATGGAAGACCCAATGAACACTCTAACTGTCTTAGCTAGTCAGCTAACAGGTAAAGATCATTGTAATGATATGGAAATAATGATGCCCCTCACCAGCGATCTCCATGCCCTACTATTCGACGTACCAGAAGTATGGTATGGGAGAGCATGCCCACACAATCAACAAAAAGAGAGGGAAAAACAATTTCAATGTTAAATGACAACGAATTAGATGTCCCCATCTTGGACTTTATGAAAAAAAATCAAAACACAAAAAAATTTAGTTGTATACATTTAAGATTTGTATTTGTATTAGTCGATGGATAGCTTATCTTTATAATGTGTGACATCTTCCAAGGATTATGGTTATCCTCAAGGGGCTGGCTACCCCTTCTTGAGTTAACCTAAGGAAGATGAGATGACCACATGAGCTTCCTTATCCGATGATGATGATTATGAGCTTCCACTCTTTGCATGAGACACATGAGACGTATGGCCACATGATATCTGGGTAGGAAACCTACCCTCACGTTGACTTGATGTGCATGAGCCTAGTATGATGTCATTTTGTGTTGTTATGTTATGTTGACTTGCATGTTTACTTGTATGTGATGTTTATCCTTGTGGTGACTCGTGATTCACCTTTGCATGGTAACGTTGAGCTATACAACCATTAAATATTGATGTCCAGCTTGTTGATGACTAATGTGACCCCTTAGGGGGGTTGTACACCCTTGCGTTGACCTTAATATCCCTCCTTAGGTGCCATCCACCATAGTGCTACCATATGTGAATTTTTTGGAGTACTTTGCTGTCGTTTTTTCTTGAGATTTGGTCGTGCTATTGTGCTACTACTATTTTTTATTTGCGAGGGTTGGATGATCTATTTTAGGTTCTTTTTTGGTTATGGGTTCTCTCTTTTCACAGGTATGTTTGTCTAGCTCATTAGCATGCAAGTGTTATATTTTTATCATTTAATCAATATGATCTAGGATCTTATCTAAGAGAATAACATGCACAATAATAATAATAAGAGACAAGAGACGCAAAGAGTTTTCCTCAGGGAAACCATAAAGGAGAAAACCCCGCAACTTCTTCAAAGGTAGAATGAGCACCAATAGAAAAAGTAAAACCCAAAAACACAAAGATGATCTATCACAGTTGTTCTCTCTCTCACTTATGCGAGCTCCTCCTCTCTCACTCATGTGCTACAATTGAGTGATTGTGTGTTTCAAATAGAGAGTCTCACTCTCTATTTATACTAGTTTTCCACTTGACAATTACTTTATAGGGCCAACCTCACTGGGAGAGTCTAATAACCCTAATACCCGTCAACTGTGGGGACTATTTACCTGACTTACAATGGAGGGCTAAAATCAATGACTTTACATGAATTTATTATATTAATGACTCTCCCGATCGGAGGAGCAAACATCTCCTTTGGGGTACAATGAAACACAATATAAAATATACAAGTGAATACATTCTGAAGTTACAAATACATCGACACTACCTCTTAACTAGGAAGGTATTCTCTTGACACAGCTCATTAGCACAAGTCTTCATCACTAGATCATTATCAAAGCTGGATCATCATCATCATTGGATCATCATCAAAAGTTGGGTCATCATCATCACTGGATCATCGATGCCACTGTCTCAATCAAATGGTGTTATCTCTCAATTCTACTTGGCATAGGAAGTTCTACAGAGCCAACCCTTTTTCATGTTGGTTTTAGTCCAATTTAGGTATTCATCTTCTTCAGAACTTATATCCAACCATGGGAGGCCCATCCTTCCACCATGTCAGAAAGGCTCAACACTTATATCCATCGTCATGGTAGGACACACCTACTACCATCTAGGAAAGGCTCCAGCACTTACATCCACAGGCATGGTAGGACACACCTACTACCATCCGGGAAAGGTTTCGGTCCTTACATCCATCGGCATGGTAGGACACACCTACTACCATCCAGGAAAGGTTCCATCACTTACATCCACCATCATGGTAGGACACACCTACTACCATCTGGTAAAGGCTCCAGCACTTACTTCCACCAGCATGGTAGGACACACCTACTACCATCCGGGAAAGGATTCAAAACTTACATCCACTAACATGGTAGGACACACCTACTACCATCTGAGAAATACTATGCACTTACATCTGACCATGGGAGGCCCCGCCTAACACCATGTCAGAAAGGCTCACAGAATCATCACTTCCCCTTGGAAGGAACCTCGATATGGAGAACACCAAACTTATCCCTGAAGTACTCAAACTCTAGTCTGGCTAATGGCTTGTTCAACACATCAGCTATCTGCTCGTCTGTCACAACATACTGGAGCTTCACTGCTCCTCTCTGCACCATATCCCTAATATAGTGATATTTGATCTCGATATGCTTCGACTTGTCATGGAACATCGGGTTCTCCGACAACTTCACACAGCTATGGTTGTCGCAATATATACAAGTAGCATCCAATTGGAGATCAAACATGTCATATAGTAGCTTCCTCAGCCAGACTACCTCACAACTAGCTGAACAAGCTACAACATACTCTACTTCGGTTGTACTCAGTGCCACACATGACTGCTTCCTTCTAAGCCAGGAGATCACACCTGATCCCATACTGAAGCAACACCCTGAAGTGCCCTTCCTATCAATGGCACTTCTTGCCCAATATGAATCCACATAACCTTCCAGGTTAATCTTCTGATTCACCTCATACTTGAGCCCATAGTCAACTGTACCCTTCAGGTACCTCAAAATATGCTTTGTAGCAATCATGTGAACATGTCTCGAATCCATCGGGAACTTGCTCAATGTGTTCACAGCAAAGCAAATATTTGGTCCGATGTTCATTAGGTACATCAATGACCCAATCATTTGACAATACATCGTAGCATGAACCAACTCTAATGAAGCATCACTCAATAACTTCAGGTTCGATTCCATAGGTGTGGTGATGGCCTTGCAGTTCATCATCCCGAACCTCTAGTTCAAGATCTCTACTGCATACTTCCCTTGTCCCAGCGAGATTCCATCCACATTCTGCCACACCTCCATTCCTAGAAAGTAGTGCATCATACCCAAGTCTTGCATCTTGAACTTGGCAGCAAGCTTCCTCTTCATGTCAGCAATCAACCCATCCTCACCTGTCACAAACATGTCATCCACATACAGTAGGAGTATCATTGGGTTCCCTTCCTCAACCTTATATTAATGGTTGGAATCCTCTTTACTCTTGGTAAATCCCAAGCTAGTCTGGAAGATGTCAATCCTTCCGTACCACATCCTGGGTGCTTGTTTCAAACCATACAGGGATTTCTTCAACTTGAACACATGATTCTCCCTATCATGTGTCTCAAATTCGAGTGGATGCTCCACATACACTTCCTCTTCCACTACACCATTCAAGAATGCATTCTTGACATCCATTTGGTGTATCTTCCATTTCATCACTGCAGCCAGAGAAAGTATTGATCTGAAGGAAGTGTATCTGGCTACAAGTGCAAACATTTATTCATAATATATCCCTTCCTTCTAGGAGAATCCATGTGCCACAAATATTGCTTTATATTTCTCTATATTTCCATTTGCAGCATGCTTGATCTTGTAGATTCATTTGGAAGTCACAATAGAATTCCCTTCTGGTCTTGGGACCACATCCCAGACATCATTCTTCATGATCAAATGGTACTCCTCTATCATAGCATCCTTCCATTCTTTATTTTCTGTCGCTTTTTCATAGTTGGAAGGTTCTTTATCAATGATGTCACACAGTAGGGATACATAACTAGAGTAGGACCTAGTTCTCTTCATTTCTCTGTGCATCTCTTCAAAAGCACCAGATCTCTCTGCTCCTTGGATAGCCTCTCATACCCATGCTGGTTTCCTCTTGTAAAGCTTCTTCTCTTGGGGTGGATCTATAGGTTCTCGAGGTTCTTCCATTTCTCGATCTTCTTTTGGAGTTGCTTCGTTCATAGTTGTATCTTGGATCCTGGGTACTTCTGTTTCTTCAAGTTCTGCAATAGGTATTTTCGTGGATTTATTATAAGCCGAGTCTTCATCAAATGTTACGTCTCTACTGATGTTGATCTTCTTGAAACCTGGGAAATATATTCTATAAGCCTTCGAGCTTTCACTATATCCCACAAATATACCCTTCTTTCCTAAAGGATCTAAATTCATCCTCTTTTCTTTTGGAATGTGTATGTACATTGGAGAACCAAATATTCTGAGATGACTGACTTCTGGTTTCTTGCCGGAGAAGACTTCTTATGGTGTCTTGTTCTCATGTACACTATGCGAAGTACGGTTCTGTACATACACATTTGTCCTAGCAAATTCTGCCCATAGATGCATAGGGAGATATTGATCATGAAGCATTGCCCTTACTGCTTCCATAATCGTTCTATTATTACTTTCTACAACCCCATTATGTCGTGGATTATATAGAGTGGTCAACTCCCTCTTAATCCCCAACTCTCTGCATAATTCCTTGAGTTCAACTGATGTGAATTCTCCGCCATTGTCTGATAGAAAGGTCTTGATTTTATTCTCTGTGTGGTTCTCGATCAAGGCTTTGAATTCCTTGAACTTATTGAATACTTCATCCTTTCCTTTTAAGAAGTATATCCATGTCTTCCTAGAAAAATCATCAATGAAAGAAACATAATATACATACCCACTTAATGAACTGGATGACATCAGACCACATACATCGGAGTGAATGATTTCCAGGATTCCTTTTACCTTGCTCTTGCTACTTGGAAATGTCTTCTTTGTGTTTTTTCATTTTTCACATCCTTTACAAATGCCTTCATGCTTTGTTTGGATTTTTGGAAGACATTCAACAGCTTTGCTTGCAAGTGGTAGTTCCATATAGTGAACATGTGCAAGACTTCTATGCCAAAGTTCACTTAGCTCTATTCAGTCATGAACCAAAGCTTGTTCTGGTTGGCCCTTTAACTTGTGTAAGCCTCCCTCTTGCTCTCCAATCACTACTACATCATCTATGGTCTTTCCCTTTGGCCACATAAGGACTTGGCCATCTACAAATGCAACCCTCATATGTTTTGCATCCAATGCATATATGGAGAGGATATTCTACTTTATTCTTGGTACAAACAAGACATCCTTCATCTTCATATATTTTATAGAGTCTAGATTATAGGAGGATTCACCACTACCATTTATGGGATACTGGTATTCATCCCCAAGTTTTACTTTGTGGGGTGACTCATGTTCGGATAGTTTCACAAATTATTCTTTGAATCTCGTCATATGCTTGGAATCCCCACTATATATGATCTAATCATTGATTCCATGTGTAACAGTTCCTGTGAGGGCAGAAATAAAAACATACTCTTCATCACTTGAAGAATCTTCACTTTCTTCTTTGACTCTCTTCCTAGGAGGTTCATCATCCTCTGCAGTGTGAGCATGATGTCTTCTTCTATTTTCCTTCTTCTTATGAGAGCCACCTTTATTTCTAGGAAAATATTTGGCAAAGTGTCCTCTCTCATCGCATGTATAGCATCTGATTTTATAAATATCTCTCCTAGATCTTCTAGGGTTATCTTTTTTATTCTGGTGAGAATCCTTACCTTTGAGATAATTGTGGTCCCTTTTGATTTTCTTGGTGTGTACTGTCAGAGCTTGATCTTCATTTCCCATTTTTTCTTCTGGTGCTACTAATTGAGCTTCTTCTTGTGAGCATTCCTCCCACAACTGACTGAAAGTGATTAACTTTATTCTAGTACAAATCCCTTGAATGAAGGAGTCCCATGACCTAGGGAGACCATTCAAGGTAGTCATCACAATTTCTCCATTATCTACTTCTTCTTCCACTGCTTCAAGTTGTTCTTTGATTTGAGAGACCCTCGTAAAGTATGACTGTATGGTCTCTGCATTCTGGATCTTCACATTCTTCAATTGATTTCTCAAATTCATCTTCTGATTTATATTCTTTCGTTCAAATAGCTTGGACAAGGAATCAAACATCTCTTTAGGTGTCTTTAGGGAAGACACATGTTTTATAAGGTGATCCTTGATAGAATCATCAATAATCCTCTTAGCCTTGGCCAATTTCTTCTTGTGTAAAGCTTTAGCCTCATCTCCCTCTGGAACTGGAACCTCTCCACTTATGTAGGTGTCCAATTCATTATCTTCAAGAACAAGTGAAATACTATACTTCCATGCTCGGAATTTATCACCTCCTTCAAGATTTTCATCAATCTTGATGTGATGAGACATCTTTAATGAGAACCTCAAATGGAAATACAAGAGATTTAGATCTTACCAATTTGAGATTCCCGAACTGGATCTGGAGCTGATCTTTTGCAGTGTTGACTTTCTGGTCCAGGTTCAAATTAGGATTTGACTTTCCCGGAGTTATACCCAACAAAAAACTTCGATATTGGTCTCTAAACTTCAATTTTGATGAGGAGATAAATCCTATGTTGGGCTCACTCAAAAATTCCTCTTCTGTGAAAATCCCTAATTTCCCGCAGTAGTGACAAGTCAAAAACTGAAAAAATGCTTAGAATCATATTCTGCTTCGACAGAAAGATGCGCCCTTCAATGGAGAGTTAGCCTAGCCTCCTTTTGCTAATGATATATGGAGAGATACCTAAAAAGTAAGAATCCCTAGCTTCTGCAACTGCACAGTGTCTTCTTCTTAGGTTAGCTCTAGTACCATGTTAGATTTTTATCATTTAATCAATATGATCTAGGATCTTATCTGAGAGAATAACATGCACAAAAATAATCACAAGAGACAAGAGACACAAATAGTTTTCCTCGAGGAAACCATAAAGGAGAAAACCCTGCAACTTCCTCAAAGATAGAATAAACACCAATAGCAAAAGTAAAACCCAAAAACACAAAGATGATCTCCGATAGTTGTTCTCTCTCTCACTTGTGCGAGCTCCTCCTCTCTCACTCATGCGCTACAATTACTCTAGAGGGCTTCAAATAGAGAGTCTCACTCTCTATTTATAATATTTTTCCACTTGACAATTACTCTACAGGGCCGACCTCACTAGGAGAGTCTAATAACCCTAATACCCCTCAACTGTGGGGACTATTTTCCCAACTTACAATGGAGGGTTAACCTCACTGACTTTACATGAATTTATTATATTAATGACTCTCCCGATCAGAGGAACAAACATCTATGTCGGGATACAATGAAATACAATATAATATATACAAGTGAATACATTCCGAAGTTACAAATACATCAACACCAAGTAACCTAACGCTAAGGTGTTGAAGTCTGTTTAGAAGCATTTTTTCTGAGGATAAGGGAGCTCTGCCCTAACATCTTATTTTGATTTATCTTATGTTGAGTTTATAATTGGGTCAGATCTAATATATCATGCTATTGTTATGTATTGTTGTCTTTCATTAACAAGTTAGATCTGATATAGATCATTACTCTTATTATTGTTATTGTTTTGAGTACTTTAATGGTTATTGTAACTCATTGATTCTGGGACATGCTGGACATGAAGGATATTGAGGAATGGTTTTTCTATGTTGGACATGCATGTCTCATTGTTTCAGCTTTGAGTTTGAATATTTGAGAAAAATAATTATAAAATACAAATGAGTTGAATCTACGTGAAAGTTTGCAGCTTTTCTCAAAATGAGTTGAAATGTGCATTAGTACATTTTTATGGATCTTGTGTCTTTAGACTGGCACTTGTGTAGTCCAGTGAATTGACCCTAGTTAGTTTTATTTCCTTTGTTAATTTTTTGTTCTTTCCTATCAATTGATTGAGTTGTGAATGCTTTCTGCTTGTGTAGGATCTAGCAAGCTTCTTTGACTTGTTAGTCCTTACTTGTTCTTGCTCAGTTTCTGAGGGTTTGGAGGTTTTGATGAATGTTTTTTTTTCTCAACAATTGTTTGGGGTTTGGGATGAGTGAGAGAGCCGTCGTTGTCACACTTAGGCACTCAACTTGGGGGAGGCTTTGTAAAGTGCGAGCCTATGGCTAGGTGGAAAACCTCTAGAGGAGAATCATTCTACAAATTTGATCCCAAATTAAGTACTTGATCCTTTGATGTTTATGTGGATGTGCCCTTATTTCCCTATTCCTCTTTATTTCCACAAGACATCATCCAAGGTATTTTTGGTGTACATCCAGTTACTACCTATATTGCATGGGTTTCCACCAAGGAGTTCTGAATCTTTATGGGCATAAAAGAACCATGTATCATTATTCTAGGAATTAATTTTTCAAATCTTAGCAGCCCAATGTGTGTGATATAGCAGCAACAAGTCTGATCCCTCAAGTATGCGAAAACTTGGGTGTGAAAGAAAACTTAATTCTCCATGATTGTGTATCTAATATGCAATGAAGAGCGTCATTTTTAAATATGGGTTAATTATAGTTTCGAGGAGGACATCAGTTTCAAGGACGACATTTAGTCTCTATTACTTGTTTCCTACCAACATCATTGTAAGAGCCTAAAGGTATTCCTAGATTTGAAGTACAATATTTGTTGTGAATTCTAGGGTAAAATAGCTAGTCTCAAACAGCTCACCAACCTCCATATGTTACCCACCAACATTGAATTATGATACTTGTGTGAAGACAACATGGACACATATATAGACCTACATGGAAGGTCTACACTATGCACACTTGCTAAAGACCAGCGTCTCTCTTCTTTGGTGGTGCACCTGCTCTGAAATGTGGTCTCTCTCACCATTAGCTAGTCTCAAATAGCTCACCAACCTACTAGTATTTTGCGCCACTAGTGAAGCTGCTAGATGCAGCAAGTTCCTTATTAGTTGAGTGCATGTGAACAACTTGTGGCAGAAATCTACATTTGTGAGATATTATTTTTCATCAATTATGAAGGTATATGTGAGACAAATTAAATAGATTGAGATTAATAGACCAACAAGGTTTGAGGGGGAGCAATTAGTCTACATATTGATAGGGGGAGCAGTATGGTTAGATAAAGAAAAACAAATAAACTGAAGCAGAATTGTGATGTTGTCATCGATGCATGTTTACCTTTTATGAATTTACTAGATGATTGTTGATACATTCATTATGCAGGCATGTATTTGTTGGGCCCACTATATGTCAGTTAATTAAAACTTAACATGCAGAGTGCTAAACATAAATTGTCAACCCGAGGAAGTCTTTTATTTCAAATCTATCGTGCAAGATCTATGCAAGCCCAATTTCTACCTGACACCGTTATCTATTGGTATGCAATCAGAACTCTTTATAAACTAGATCACGTCTTCTTGAAAAGAAAACAAACCCCAATCCTATTCGTAAATCCAAACTGTAAATCTAATCACACTTCAACAAAATCAATTCTTGTGAAGCAATATCTAAATACATAAACCTAGAAGCAATGCTATGTTGGCCAACGATCTATCAAGATGAATTAATAAGAAAACAACTATGATAAATTTAATGAAAGCATGAACTAAATAATAAAAACAACTATGATCAATCTAATGAATGAAAGTATGAACTAACAAATAAACAAATCTACAAAAGAAAACACCTACAATCAACACTACCAGCATCTGCTCAAGGAAGAGGGCCCTTCATCCATTGAGCAGAACTGGATCTCCACAATGAAAGTCTACAACTCCATAATTAAGAAACTGCCAGCATGCATTATTAGAATGGAATGATTACAATAGATCTGGATCAAATCCTACATCATAACATTGCTTTCTCTCCTCCTCTCTCAATGAGATTGATTAGATATTTATACATAAAATTATCTCATGGAAATGAGGAACTGAACCCCCAACTTGTGATCTACAACAGCTGAAACACGGTCGTAACTGTTAACAACTTTGGAACCGACCGCAACAGTAAATATGGAAAATACCCTCTCGAAGAACCACCTGTATATCACAAACTGTGGCTTTGTTTGGCAATTTCCTCGCGAGTCAGGTAAATGAGGCTGTTACGCACAAAACTCATGCCTTGGATGTTTGAGATTCTTTTCCATATGCCCGCAAATCGAGACGTGAATAAAGGTGTTCTCATATGGCATGCATTTTTTTTTAAGGTTGTAACAGCTAACTATGAGTGTCCTATACGTGACAAATCACTCCACAAACCATCATTAGTAAAATTATACATAATAGTTTTCAATTCATCAAAGATAAAGGAAAATAATCATTATTAACCACTTAAAGCATCAATGGAAGTAGTATGGTGTTTTACGCGTAGTTACAACAAATTGATGGAAAATGGAATAATAAATGGGCGATAATGGGAAGAAAAGGGATGAAATATATGTCGATAAGTGATGGAAAAATGGACAAATCCGCGGCCCAACATCACCCCCAAACTGAACTTGTTGCATGTTCTCATACAACCCAATACCCGTGTAGCATCCAACTAGAAGAACTCATTCACTTGTTTCTTCATTCTACCATTCGCATAGTTGCAGCCAGAAGAAATGGAGAGTTTAACAGAAATTGGCAGTCACAACTGCTTAGCAGATGATTTAATATAAAATTTGGCAGAGTCGTAGTTGCTTAGCGGAGGATTTAGCAGAAAATTTGGCGGAGTCGTAGCTCCTTAGCAGAGGATTTAGTAGAAATTTGTGAAGTCACAGCTTATTTTTAGCGAAGAATTTGGCGGAGGTTTTAGCGAATATTTTGGCGGAGTTGCAGCCCAAATAACGCTAAATTTAGCGACGAATTTGGCGGAGTCACAGCCCAAAGATTGCTAAATTTAGCGAATATTTTGGTGGATTCGCAACCCAAATAGCGCTATATTTAGCGAATAATTTGGCGGAATCGCAGTTGCCTAAAACGGGAAAATAGACAAAAATTTTACGGTGTTGCAGCCTTTTGAGCAGAAAAGTTCCGAAATCATCTTCTCCCAAATGACGATCTGGGTTTGGATGAAATTTTTTAGGCAAGTTTATACTAGTCCAATGCACCTACACACCAAAAATTAGAGATACCCACATCACAAATTTTGAGAAAACTATAAATTAGTTGTAGGTGATTATGGCCATTTTCTCAAAAATCATACATTGGATTTGGCTGAAACTTACCACGCTTGTTCATATTGGTATTATTCATTTCTTATCCAAAAATCATGATAATCCAACTTAGGAATTGCAAGGTATGCTCATTTCACTTTCTACACATTTGTAGATGAAAATGAATAAAAATATGTTGCAGCTAAACTTCCTGAACCAATATTTCACAAAATACAAACTGGGTTGGGCTGAAATTTTTCAAGAAAGTAATTACCATTCTAATTCATGTCCACACCAAAAATTAGAGAAACCCACATCACGAATTTTGAGAAAAATGCAAATTGGTTGTAAGTGATTATGGTCATTTTCTCAAAAACCGTGCATTGGATTGAGATAAAACTTGCCACGTTTGTTCTTCTTACCATGATGCTTCTTCTCTCAAAATTTCATGAAAAAAAGCTCACGGTTTGTAAGATATCCTTCAATAAATTTCTGCACTTTTGTAAGCTGTGAGTGAGTAAAAATCAGTATGCACAAAGATTGTCAAAAACCACTCCCACAAACTGAATATGTCGCATGTCCTCATGCAAAAGAAGAGTCGTCATCTTAGTTGTAAATAGCCATCTCCCTGAAACTGAGGATACATCATGTACTCATACTATTAAAACCAACTTCAACCCAAGTGTGTAATCAATTCTTCATATTGTCTCTTTGTGATTTTGAAAGAAAACCACTTATTATTGTTACCAATGATCTCCAACAATTGGCACACCAACTGAATCCTAAAAAATGATGAGCATGAAATGATATATGAATATATATAAAAGGGATGAATAGAGCAACTGAATGCAACATTAAAATGATCAAATTTCTTTTTAGAGCATGGGAAGAACAAATCACCTACCCTTCTTTCATACCTTGTTATATGGCAACATGTGTTTGTTTCAAAACAAAAATGCCCAAATCATTAAAAAACTTCATTTAGGATTGTAAATAGAGGCAATTGTGTTTTAGGACTATTCGTTGAATAAGATTCCAAGCATTCTTTTGCACATTCCACAACAATCAAACTTATTTCATAAATTCTGTCAACCTTGACAAATAACCAATGATGGGAGTAATCATTATCTTCATGCTGCTGAGATAAACTTCACATCAGACCTTGAAAAGGTTGCTATAGGATTTCCATTGTGCATGTATCATGCTCATGATGGCTAAAACCAATGTATGCATTAGTGGATGTGAGCCAAGGAACTCATACCTTTCTTTGATGGAAACATATTCATAAACTAGAATGATGGTTGTTTCTTGAAATGGTTGTAATGACAACGAAAACAGAGATTAAAGATACCCAAAATCGTGTTCTCAATTTGCCATCATCATGTTGTTCAAAACATTATTGATATGTCATTCCATATTTGTTCAAATGTTTCTACAAGGCATGAATACAAAGGTTGATTGTGTTTTTTTTATTTGTTGAAGCAAGTAACCATGATGTTTCACACAAGATGACCATGAATCAAAAGGCTGGAAAATATATTTTAATAGTCCATTGTATGCAACCTATTTGTCATCAAATGTGAGTGTGCTAACCCATTCAACTGTGAGTGTGCCAACCCATTGAATGCATTTACCATATGTATAAGATGGTGGAAAATCCATATACCATATAAAATGTGGCTCTCAATAATTTTGACTTATGAAGATGTGAACCATCATGTGCACCACTGAACAAAGCAAACAAATCAAAGAAATCATGCCTTTGTTTTCCATCGTGCTTGTGTGATAGCATACTCTTGAGAAGGAATGGCTTCTACATCAACTTTTTATGTTGTAGGTTCTTGTGTCCAGCTTATCCTTTTCCTTCAAGATGTATATCAGCTGCTTTATTTCTCCTCACTATTTTTATATGGCAACAGAGCACCGTTTCTTACTGCTGGTTCTTGTGTGGCAGCAACAAGACTTCTTTTCTTACTGTTGGTTCTTGTGTGGCAGTAGCAAGGATTCTTTTCTTACTGCTAGTTCTTGTGTGGCAGCAGCAAGAATTCCTATTGTTGGTTCTTGTGTGACAACAATAAGGTATCCTTTGATTATTTTCATGCTTGGACAGTTGGGTTGGTGAGATGTTGGGTAGGACTTTGAAGTGGATATGCGTGAATTGGAATGGTGAACTGTTAGAATTGAGTGGGCAAGGATGGGAATGGATGGACATAAAATGCTATATAGAAAATGGAAATGGCTAATGCTTAGTGGTTCTTCGTGACATTTCCCTAAATCTTTAATAAATCAAAAACTGATGCTATTTTACCTCAAGTGTTACCTCCATGGAATCCTTGGTAGACATGAATGGACTGGTGTATGCTGGAGCTATGTAGGTCGATCTGATGCTGAGACAGATGTATATGAGAGCTGAAACTAGATGAGGCTGAATTTGATCCATGATGTTGTACTGGTTGCATGTAAGACTGTTAACTGCTGGAAGAAAATGGAAAGGAATTGCAAAACTACTGAAACAAATGATGCTGAAAGTCATTGTTGAAACCATTAGATCACATAATCTTCAGCTGCTACAAAAACGAGGTACAATTCTTACCATGCAAATGAATGTGTTGAAGTCAAGCATGGAAAGAAATCATTGGATTACTGTCCATTAATGTATGTCGTTAACCAATGTGAAGCAACTTACCTTTGATGACAGTGAGCTCTAAAGTACCTTAGTGCATCTTGATAGGTACGAATGGATGTGCTGGAGTCGAGTCACTTGGAAGATTTGTCAATAAAGAGGCATTGATGAATCTCCATTATTAACAACAAGGAAATCTGCCATTGATTCATGTAGATACCAGGGCACTATAAAACTCTAATCTCGATCCCAGATGATGCGTCGGAGTCGATGGGACAAGACCATTGGAAGGTGGACCTTAATGACTTCCACATAATCCAATACGAGTACAAAATAAAAGTGGAAAGTGAATGTGAAGTCGTGATGTAGTAGTGATGGCAAATAAAAAGGTTAAGGTTGACTACATAAGCAGTGGAAAGTAGGACTTCGACATGAATGAATTTTTAGGATTCTGAAATGAGGAGGGTGAATGAATCTACCATAGCACAATTCGCTTCTTGAGAGGTTTCTTTTTGGAAACAATTGGTAAAGGATGCTTAGCATGTAGCAAAGGGACTTGAATTATGGAACATTGGTCTATATATGGTTTTCCCATCAATCTCTTGATTTTTTATGTGCTCAATCCATTTGCAAATTGAGAAAAATTCTTCAAGATTCACTCGTGCATGTATTGACCTTTTTCTTCCAAGGACCTGCAAAAACCTAACACTTGTCTATAATAAAACATGAGATGATAGAATAAGAGAGATGATTGGTCTCTCTTAACCCGAAACTTATGAAAAAAACAACAAGCAATTACTTATAAAACAAATACAAGTAAAAATGAACAAAGCAAAATCCATTTTATACCTGCGGGAGAGCAATGCCCATCTAGACTCACCAACAGTATTTTGATCATAGCTTCTTCGTTACTTGTCCAATTTAAGAGATTCCAACGCCAAATGAAATTAAATTCATAGGTATATTTACCTTAGAAACATGTTTTTAAAATTCTATGTAATGATGTTCCAAATCACTTACTTACAGCCTGCATGACAAGGTGTTTTTTTTTTCGAATTCTGGACTAGACCAATAGTCACAGTTTTAGGCTTAACTTTTTCGTTTGATAACAGATTGATGTGATTCCAATTGAAGATGAAATTATATTCATGTATTTATCTCTATTAGAAACAATTTTTGAGTCCAATAATAATTGATGCACCAAATAAGCCAATGAACAGTCTAGGAAACAAAGTTTTAGGAATGCTGGTTTGTGATCCACAGTAGGTATTTTGGTCATAAAATTTGAATACGATATCGGAATGGAGTGATTCAAATTGAGTTGTAAACTATATTCATATGGGAATATACCAATGAAACATGTTTGCAATATATGTCCAATAAGGCGTCTAAAAATTGACTGTCCCGACTCTGTTCCTAAGCTGCCTTCTTGACACCCCGTTAGTATTTTGGCCATAAATTTTTCATTTGATACCCAATATTAAAAATTCAAATTGTTTTGGAAACTAGATTCAAAGGTAAACTTGGGATGTAAATTTGTTTTAAAAATAATTCCATTTGGTCCCCCAAAAATGGACTGTCCCGACTATGTTTCAGTAAAATTTTCAAGCCAAAATGCCACCAAAAATTCAATAAATGAAATTTGGCCCCCCAAAAGTGACCAGAATAGGCGTGAATGATTTTAGTGATGTAAATTTAAATATAACACACACACATGCCAAAATTTTCAAGTATTGAGCACCTATATTGACTTACACAATCTATTGCAGCCGCATCTGCAACTCTTAAAAAATGACATAATGTTGAAATAAAGCATGTGTATTTTTATGGATGTGTTATATATAATTGAAAACCAAATACATGCCATGATGTGAAAAAAAAACGTATCTCAAACTCATAAATTTTCACCTGTAGTACAGTCACAGTTGGGTGTTGCAGCTCACTGTCACAGCTGGGTGTTGCAGCTCATTGTCACAACTGGGTATTGTAGCTCACTCTCATAGCTGGGTGTTGCATCTCATTGTCATAGCTGGGTGTTGCAGCTCACTCTCACAGCTGGCAGTCACAACTGGGTGTTTCAGCTAACAAATTCATGCCAAATTTCAAGCTTGAAGGGTTCCATAATCATTGGCTCATTTTCCCGTGGATCATTCATTCACCTTCCCTAATTACTGTAATTTTGTTTTCAGGAAAGTTTTTTTTTTTTGCAACAAATGGAGACAAATTAAATTTTGAACATTGAAGACAAAAATGATTTAATCATTTTGCTCAAATAGTCGACAATTCCAAAACATTCTTGAAAACATCTCATACCCATTCCTTATCTTTCTACTTTCTGATCTTCCAGATCGCAACAAGGCGCAGGAAGAGAGCATACTTATTCAAAAAATAAAAAACTTAAAAAAAAAAAAGCATAGTTTTATTCTATTATTCTATCCTACCTTATTCTACTTGGAAATATAAAAATTGTTCAAGTGTATGCATATTTCCAATGGAGTCACTTTCGAATAATTGACTCAAGCAGGTTCATACTCCCAACAGAAAAATATAACTTTATGAATGCTAGGATATGAGAGATCAACTTCCCTTGAAATGATGGTGCCAAGAATTGGTGAAGTATGGAATGATGTTGCAGACCGATGACAGATTGAAACCAAGCTTCAATATAGTCTTTGTTCCCTTGATTTCTCATGGATGTGACACCATGAAGCTCCTTAGTAAACTGATCTTCTTCAATGGATAAGAGATTCAGATCTAATGATGTAAATGATGCTTCATTTTTTTGTTCCAATGTCCGTTCTTCATCAAATATTACGTGTGTCTTATTGATCTTGTCTGCTAGCTTATAAGGACTAGAAGAAACTCCATCTGCAAATCTTGGATTTAAAACATGTTCAGGCCTCATATGGATTTGCTGCAATAATGCACAGTCATTTTGCAGCGGTGTAGGTGAGATAGAACAAGAGGGAAGTGTAGGAACATTTTGTAGTTCAGCACTGTAAGCATACTGTACTGCTTTATTATGGTGAGGGTGGAGGGTGGATTGGATAGGAAATTGTGTTGGATACCAACACGGGGTCTTCACTTAGTGAAACCATGTCATAGCGCCTTCATTCACGGATATTAAAGAATACCCCTGATTTCACTAGATATTTATAATTAATTATAAAAACCCTTTTGTTGAGCCCCCCTCCCAATACATATTTCCAATTAAAAAATCTCTATTTTTACAATATATTTCTTGTTTTTACTAGAAACTCATTTTTATACCCCCAAATACCTATAAACCCCCCATACCGTATCCCTCATTCCCCAATACCTACAATATATTGACCTTATTTTTCACAATTAAAAACCCCCCTTTATGAATGAACGTGGTAAGATATTGCTCAACAAGGTGAATCCCCCATGGATACCAAGGAGTTTGATGAGAAAATAGATGTGGCTGATGTAGAGGATTGATTTGTGAGGTTGATATTGAAGGACCAAGTTGTGTTGCAGCATGAGGGAGAGTGTCCATGTGATCATAAGATAGGTCATTCCAACCTTGTGGATAAGGTAGGTAAGAGTTAAATTGAGGCTGCAATAGATGCCATGGTAGAAGAGTATTCAATGATTGAGTATGAGAGTAAGGAAATGGAGGGATATAATTTTGAACCATACATGTAGGCCACGGTTGCCATGACTGTTGCAATGAGTTGGCTGCAATTCCTAGATCTCTTTGTTATGTTTCTTTCATCCTTGGTAAGGAGGAACAATGATCTGTGGAATGATTCAAGTCACATATGCAAAAAATTGTGGGACTATTCAAAGGACAATCCATTGCAATATGTTTCTTCTGACACCGAGGGAAAACTATTTCTTCAAATTCCTCATGTTTTTCCTTAACCTGCAAAACAACCAATTCTGAATTTAGTGAATCAGTGATATCAGCATTAGAATTTTTAAATAAATTATTGATTTCAGCTCGTAAAATTCTTGTTTTTGCAGCAGATTTCAAAAATAAAGATAAAAGTTCCTTAGAATTCTTACCGGTCTTGAAGTTTCCTCTTGAATACCTTCTACATAACTCACAAATATCATCATATGCTAACTGGAATACATTCCCTGTTCCCATCAGATTTAGTATTTCTAAATATTTAGCTTGGATTCCCTTGAGTATAAGTGTTTTTAAGGTCTCCTTACTCAGTTTCCTTTGTTTGGATCTTTGGAGGTTATATTGAAAGCGTTCTATGTATTCCTCCAGACTCTCTTCTTCTCCTTGTGTTATTTCGAATATGTCTTCATTGACCCTGCAATAATCTTGGTACCTTTTCAAGAATACATGTTTCATGTCTTCCCAATTTTGTATACAATTCCCATCGAAGCTCATGAACCATCGAAGGGCTATTATTTTTAGAGTAAGGGGAAACACATTCAACTTTTGATCATTAGTACAATTACCATAGCCTCTACAAAGTACTTCGAATTGAAATAAAAATACATTAGGGTCTTCATTTTCCAAACCGTAAAAATTTGGTAGAACATGTGGGGGGATGCTTTTCGTTGGTGCCACTCCTCTCGAATCTCTGATGGGAAATTTGAGGGTAACAACTTCTGCATCTTTCTTACCTGCCATCTCTTCATTAGATTTTTTCAACTTCGAATGTTCCTGTCAACTTGTTAGTAGAATGGGTGGTGCTTACAACACCACTAAGGGGAATGATAATATTTATGCTCCAAAGATTGAAAATGAAATAAAACAGAATGTAAAGATAGAAAATTCACACTCAAAATAAATTCAATAAACTGAAATGTAATCACACAACCTACATGCCCTACTTTAACAATGCATCTACAAAACAATGTCAAATGTACTTTTGCACTATTGATAACTTCCCCGGCAATGGCGTCAAAATGTTGGGCCCACTATATGCCAGTTGATTAAAACTTAACATGCAGAGTGCTAAACATAAATTGTCAACCCAAGAAAGTCTTGTATTTCAAAGCTATCGTGCAAGATCTATGCAAGCCCAATTTCCACCCGAGACTGTTATCTATTGGTATGTAATCAAAACTCTTTGTAAACTAGATCACACCTTTTTGAAAAAACAACAAACCCCAATTCTAATCGTAAATCTAATCACACTTCAACAAAATCAATTCTTGTGAAGCAATATCTAAATACATAAACCTGGAAGCAATGCTATGTTGGCCAATGATCTACCGAGATGAATTAATAGGAAAACAACTATGATAAATCAAATGAAAGCATGAATTAAATAATAAAAACAACTATGATCAATCTAATGAATGAAAGCATGAACTAACAAATAAACAAATCTACAAAATAAAACACCTACAATCAACACTATCAGCATCTGCTCAGGGAAGAGGGCCCTTCCTCCACTGAGCAGAGCTGGATCTCCACAATGAAAGTCTACAACTCTATAATTAAGAAACTGCCAGCATGCATTATCAGAATGGAATGATTACAATAGATCTGGATCATCCTACATCATAACATTTATTTCTCTCCTCCTCTCCCAATGAGATCGATTACATATTTATACATAAAATTATCTCATGGAAATGAGGAACTGAAACCCCAACTTGTGATCTGCAATAGCTAAAACACGGTCATAACTACTAACAACTTTGGAACCGGCTGCAACAGTAAATATGGAAAATACCCTCTCGAAGAACCACCTGTATATCACAAACCATGGCTTTTTTTGGAAATTTCCTCAAGATTCAGGTAAATGAGGTTGTTACACACAAAACCCATGTCTTGGATTTTTTAGATTCTTTTCCATCTACTCGCAAATCGAGACGTGAATCAAGGTGTTCTTATCTGACATCATTTTTTGTTAAGGTTGTAACAGTTAGCCGTGAGTGTCCTGTATGTGACAAATCACTCCACAAACCATCATTAGTAAAATTATGCATAATAGTCTTCAATTCATCAAAGATAAAGGAAAATAATCATTATTAATCACTTAAAGCATCAATGGAAGTAGTATGGTGTTTTACGCGTAGTTACAACAAATTGATGGAAAATGGAATGACAAATGGGCGATAATGGGAAGAAAAGGGATGAAATATATGCCTATAAGTGATGGGAAAATGGACAAATCCATGGCCCAACAGTCCTTAGATGTCACAGGCATGTCCCGCACTTGAGAGTAAAAATCCCCCCATCCAGTGAAAAATGCATACAGGGCAATAGAGAAATAAAAAATGGCCAAATGGAAATAGAGTAAAAATTCCCCCAGCTAGTTAAATATGCCCACATTTAAGTTTCATAATACACTTACATCAATTCTCCAATTTGGATAAGCAGTTGATTTGGGAAAATGTCTGCAGCCTGTTGAGAAATCCCCTGTAGCCAGTTTGTAAATGTCCCTTGGACTGATAAAATGCCCATGCTACCTTATAAAATTCCCACATGATTCAAACATATGCATGCATGTTCAGACAAATGCCCGCAGAAATGCACAAAAGGTTGAAAAATGCTCGCAGGAAGCCATATCAATAGATGAAGTAAAATGCAAGAATAAATTAGGTACAATATGTTTTCATAAATCTACAGTTGTGAGATATTACTTTTCATCGATTCTGAAGATATATGTGAGATAAATTAAATATCTTGAGATGAATAGACCAGCAAGGTTTCAGGGGGAGCAGTATGGTTAGATAAAGAAAATCAAATAAAGTGAAGCATCATTGTGATGTTGTCATTGATGTATGCTTAGCTTTTATGCATTTACTAGATGATTGTTGATACATTTATTATGTGGGCATGTCCTTAGATGTCACGGGAATTTCAATGATAAAGTTAAACACTTGACAGGTACAGCTAAAGTAAAGATGTTATGGGAAGCCTGAGCTTATAAATATATTCTTCAACTATATTGTAATACCACTCAGATGTAGATGAATTTACATAAGTACTTTATTTGTTTCAATTGTATGCTTGATCATGGCATCATAGGTGCACTAAAAATTCCCGCATATAGTTAAATATGCCCACATTTAAGTTGCAGAATACATTTACATCAATTCTCCAAATTGGATAAGCAGTTGATTTGGAAAATTGTTCGCAGCCTGTTGAGAAATGCTCGTTGGACTGATAAAATGCCTGCATTACCATATGAAATGCTCGCAAACCTCAAACAAATGCACGCAGGTCCAAAAAAATGCCCGTAAAAATGCACAAAAAGTTGAATATGGTTAGATAAAGAAAAGGAAGTAAAGTGAAGCAACATTCTGATGTTGTCATTGATGCATGCTTACCTTTTATGAATTTACTAGATGACTGTTGATACATTCATTATACAGGAATGTCCTTACATGTCATGGGAATATAGTATTCATGTGTGGGTGCTTGCATACTTATGCGGACATTTCCTTACATGTCACAGGAATTTCAATGATCTGCTGGCATTTCCTTACATGTCACATGCATTTCAATGATCTGTTGGCATTTCAACAATTTTCCTACAGGCATCTTTCTACCACTATTTCATGCATTTTGGGGTTCAGCCGCCATTTATCTATTACCCTATGGGCATGTTTAACTAGATGCCAGCATTTTATCGTAGTCTTGCATGCATAATGCAATACTTTCGGGCATTATTTACATTAAGTGCGGGCTTTAAATGTCTTCAAAATATTTCATTAACTCAGAGTTATACCTGGAAGCAGGGTTGATAGGGTAGCAATATGGCACGGGGGCGTTGCCAACTGAACAATACGATATCACGTTCGTTCATATTGGGGCATTAAAAATGGTCAAAATTTCAAAAAATATATTGGGCATATATTTAGGGTTAAAAGGGTTTTTTATGTTAATAAACAATATGCAATATAATGGGGCTTTGTTCATCCCCACTCAAGCAGAAATGGACGCGAAAAACAGGGGCATGCCGGAGAGTTCATGCGGGAGAGTTCGCGTAGCAAGGTTACTATGAATCTGGTTCCTCGACTGGTGCGTCCATCATTTCCCATGCCTTTGCTCATTATGTTGGTGTTTAGAGGTCAGGTTACTGGTAAACTCCAACTTCTTCCATATTCCCCATTGCTGGTTAATACTCGGATGCTTACTTTGGTACTGGTGCATCTGAATCTCGATATGGTTCTTTTACTACTTGTTCAAGATATGTTGATAGCTATGTGGCTCTAAAACCACCGAATACAGGGTTGCCTTTGTCATTGCTTATACTACAAACTTTGCCTTTCCCGTCTCTGCTACGAGATCTACTATCGGTTCAGGTTCTTTCTTTTATTATGGTACCAGATCTAGGTAAACTGAGTCAAGGTCATCAACAACCAGATATCGATATCGATCTAGAATAGGACGGGATACGCTAGAGGTAGCTTTTACACTTTACATTCACTTATGAATCTACAAGTGTTGGCTTTGGATCGAAATGTGTATATTTAACCCTAAGGAATGGGTCTGGTTTGGATGTTGTAACTATAAATGAAAAATAAGCTAGCTTCTCAGCTAGCAATGCCTATCCCTCAACTATGAAAAAGTTGGGTTGTTGTGGTTTAGGTACCATATCCCTAGGGGAAGTGGTTCTTGAGTGTGATTTTTATATTTGCTTGTTGCAGACATTTTTATGAAGCCCTTGGCTAAAGGGAAATTTGAGTTGCTGAGGGAGTATGGGTTTGGTTGATAACATTTTCTAGTCTTAGCTTTTACTTGGATTACTTAGCCACTTTATTTCTTCAACAAAAATAGCAGATATGATATGGTGAACTGAGAAAATCTTGCACAACAGGTCTTAGCTTTTACCTGGATTACTCAGCCACTTTATTCCTTCAACACAAATAGCAGATACGTTATGGTGAACTGAGCAAATCCTGCATAGCAGTAAGAATAATTTGGATGAGGGTGCGAGAGAGTAGTTATGTAGGAAGCAGAGTGTTAGAGGGCACCGAAATTTAAAATAATTCTAGCTTTACCTTTTCTTATTTTTTCTTTTCAGTTTAGCTTTTCCTGAATTAGTGTTGGCACATGAGTTAGGAGAAGTTCCAGTACTATAATTGTGGGCAGATTCCAAGGAGGAGGAACATTATGCATTTCTCCTTCCCTCATGGGTTCTCCTTTTTAGGAATTCATTCATACAGGACTGGGTGTGTTATTGTTGCTAGTTGTTAGTTACCCTCCCTGATATGTATACATGCACTGTAACCCTAGCTATCCACGACTTTTTACTGATATAGTGAGGGGGTTTTAAATATGAGCTAGTTGCAATGTATTTCCATTTTTCAGTTAATAAAACGGATTTATGACTGAGTTCATATTTGTACTTGCTATTCATATTTTTAGAGTTTTTGTTTAGGCAAATTTAGTCTTCAGAACCTACTAATTTGAGTGGGATTTCAGAACCTAGTTCATCAAAATCAATTATATGGTACAATTTAAGCACTTTCTGATTAGAGATGAAGATCATTTCATCTCTTTGGATATAGTGATTAAATAAGGCCGTTAAGAATATAATGATTCATAGTAAAATATGTTTTCCCCCTCTATATTGTTTCTGAAGCATCCCGAATTAACTATGTGGTGCTATGTGAGAAGGGTTGTAGTAATTGTTTCTATGGATCATAAATGTAAAATGGCATGTATTAATGCATATGAGAATGGGTTTTAGCGTGTTGTTGTAGATAATTGGCCCCTTTTTCCAGAGGAGACTTCTGTTGGTTGCATATGCCATGCCATGGGTATAATTTTAACAAACCTCAGGCCTTTGAAAGTCGTTCCCTAACAAACATTGACATGAACTGAGATAGAAACATGGGAATGCATGTCTAAATACAATCCAAGAAGTTCTCAACAATGGCAACTTTGTTTATTTGTTGTTTCTTCATGTGTATATGGAACCACATATACTATTCACTATTCAGTGGCTTCATGCTAGATTGCATATTCTGGTTAATTATCGATGACAGGATGTGGGATTCTCTAGTGTTGGAAGGTATTGGGTATGATGTGAGTTGTGTTTAGGTACCATGCCATCCAATTAAGGTGGCCAGGTACAAGGCATAGCCTTGTAAGAATCCCTAACAAAGTGCTCTATAATCTAAAATATGTTCAATTAAATTTTAGCAGCACTATGATTACTGATGCCTTTCTGTACTGTAAGTAATGAAGCATATTAAACCTTAAAGGTTTCGAATATAATTTCCCGAAATGTAAGTTTATTTGGTACCTTCTGTGTTTGTAGTTTTGATTTTATAGTGAGAGCTCATCTATGGTCTCATCAGGAATTATATTTGAAGGTTTCTGATCCTCTTTGTGCCAACTATTCATTATTGTGCTGACTTGTTTTTCTTGGCCGAGGGAAATTTTGGAGTAAATTCATTTCATGCTTAAGAATGGAAAGTTAAACTTGACTGGAATTTTGTGTAAGGAAATTGTCATTGCATGAAATGAAGAATTTTTAATGCTTAAAGAAAAAGAATAACCTGAAAGAAGTCAAGAATATTTCCTCAGTGATTAGGTCTATTTTTCTTATAATGATTGAGTCTGGTCTTCAAATAATTGATTAGATTCCAAAACTTGATGGATCTAGTTGTACACATTTGGGCCTCAGTTCTACTTAAGAACAAAATAGTTTGAATGTACATTATGACTCATGATGCGTCTGTTGGATTTCCTATGCCATTCTATATTCTCATTCATCGAAGGCCATAACTTATTTTTATGTAGTCCACTCCATAAGCAAGATGTTTGTAGTCCACTCCAAGATGATATCTTCAAAATAGCGACTGGAAGCGGACACTATCAGGCAAGGTTGATGAATTACAAATTATGTCACTGTCTTTCTATCATACTATTCATTTGTTAGCTGGATGAGAGCCAATGTTGGTTGAATTGTCAACCTTTCCACCATTTACATAGAACTTGGATTGTTCATTGAACTCATCTCCACATCTTGGTGGTCCACATCAAAATTTTGTGTTTGCTTCTCTCAAAAGGAACTATCTTAGTTTACTACTGCATCTTCGCCCTACCTAAGGGTCTTCTTCTTATGAATTACACCAGACAATGCATATTATACCTTTTTTTTGGATTTTAAGTTTTCTTCTTTGCTGATTAGGACTTGTTTCAGTAGAAAAATCCACTAGGGATTCATTTCGTGCAACTTGTCTCAATTGACACCTTTCTTACCTAGGCATTATCACTGAGTGTTTCAATGAAATTACAACCATCTTTATTCTGAAGCAATCCTGCATTCTTATCATCTATCAATTGGAATTATCCCTGTTCTTCTACACCCATAGCAACCATATTTTTGCTATTTCTTGTCAACAATGAAATACTTATTATTGCTGAAATTTATGTCCGAAGTGTGGACTATGCTTCATTATACTATAATCGATAACCTTGTCTCTAACCTTGTTTTATTCCCCACTACTCAGCACAATAGGCTCATATTGAAATTTATTTTACTTATAAATACTATTAGTAAATTGTCTAGATCAATCAACATACCAATCATCCTTACTACTCTTTGAATCCTTGCATTTGGGCATGGACATGTAGAACTCTACTTCCTCCTTGTGGTTAGACACATTAACATGTTTCTTTCCAAATTGATCATTGGAAGAACACTCTTGGTTGCGATTTTCATCCCACAATTGCTTTTCGCAAATTCTGCTTACACGACAACTTGCCACAATAAAAGCATTTGATAGATTTTAATTGTCAGCGTGTGTTGGGACTCGAGAGGCAGAATCAGATTTCTAACAAAAGCAATTTGAATTTTAGTGTGTTGCATGTCTATCAAAGATTCAATTATTTGGGGAGTTTGTACTTGGTGTAAGAAACATACATGCACATCTTACTGCATAGCTTAGTTTCTTGCAGATGTTGAGATCGTCAATTCACTGGGCTCAAAATAGATGGGAACTGCAGAAAGATGATGAAGTTCTCATTTCAAAATATCCTTCACTAGGTATATCTTTTAGACTTGGACCTTAGACAGCAGGATAGTGTAGCTAAACTCAATTTGGTATAAAACAGATTATGGTTTAGTAAATTATTTCTATACTAGATTGGAGTATTTCTCTAACAGCTTTATGTGCAATATTATATTTACCAGAATAATTCCAGCCGTACAAAAGTAGTGAAATTTGATTGATCCAGACTTGTGCACATTCAATAGTAGCAGGATGTGATTTGAGCCACCCATAACTCCTCCAACTGGGGCACTCCATTGACATTGCCAACTGAATCGAGTTAGTGTCTAGGTTTTCGGGCGTGTTTTAGAAATAAATGTTTGTAATTTACTATTTTAATTTCACCTTTGCAAGATTATTTGTTGCTACGTGGTCTGTTTCAAAGAAGGAAAGATTGTATTTATGGTCCTTTTTTGTCTCTTTGGGGGAAAAATGATTGTTTCATCACCCGAGTCATGCCAGCTATATTGTTAATGTATCAAAGTTTATGTGTCAACCCCTAATTGGTTTGGTTGAGTTTCACACACAAATGTGGACATGGATACACAAATGTCAGTATCTGTGTGTGGCAGTGTAAGTGGGTGAGCAAGACTTGGCCTTAGCAAATTATAACTTCTACGAGCATTTAAACCTATAGAATAGACACCATTATTGGTAGGATGGTTGTATTTTGACTTCATACTCATTAGCTCATCCTATATAGTCCATCCCTTTCCTCTACAACATTGCCTCTGCCATTTATGTTTGCATAATCTCTAAATCACTATAAGCAACTCGATTTCAGAAGCCTAAAACTTCACAAGTTCTGATTCCCATGGCCTGTTTCTTTCACAAGTGATCACCCCCGTGACTGGGCTTTCCTTGTTACACCTTCCACGTGGTCACTTTGCACTAGTGTGACTTTGAATATGTTGGATTTTGGGTCCTCCCCCAGCGTGATCGTGGCATGTTTCTTGGGTGGAATGTGGGTTCTTCCACAGTGTAACTGTGAGTCTATTTCTTGGTGGAATGTGGATCCTTCACCAACGTGACCGTGATTTGTTTCTTTTCACTTTCTTGGTGGACTGTGGGTTCTTCAACAAGGCCAAAAAACCTGTTCCTTAGTGATACCTTGAGAGGTCCTTCTCCAGCATGACTATGATCTGTTTTATTAGGTGGAATTTGGGTCATTCACCAGTGTGAAAGTGATCTGTTTCTTGGTGGAATGTGGGTGCTTCACCAACATGACTGTGATCTGTTTTCTTGAGTGGACTGTGGGTCCTTCCCCAATGTGACCGTGATCTATTTTCTTGGTGGACTATGTGTCCTTCTCCAGCATGACCATGATCTGTTTTCTCGGGTGGACTGTGGGTCCTTCCCTAGCGTGACCATGAGGTGACCATGAGCTTGGTTTCTTGTGTGGAATGTGGGGTCTTCCCCAGTGTGACAGTGAGTTTCGCTTTATGGGTGGACTGTGTTTTTTCAAGCATGACTGTGCAAAGTATGCTTGTGTGTCTCTGCAGTATGTGACTGCATCCTTACCCAGCATGACTGTGTTGACAGATTGATTGTACTGTGTATGAATGTGCTTGTTGACTAAGAATTCTGGGTCAGTATGTATTGGCCATTTCATGTGCAAAGATTTTATATATGCATTGGACATTTCATATTTTGGATATCTATTAGTCCTTAATTTAATTTAGGCTTCAATGAATACTGTTGCTTCTAAAATTCTTCTTCTTCTTGATGGTCAATGTTCATAGTGGAGATATTGATGGAAGAGTACCTATAACTACTACGAAATATAGCATCAATGCATTACATTTTCCCATCAAGCAACAATGGCGTCCATGGTTCCATGGAAAACAAGTAATCTTTGAAATTCCCATCCTTAGTTACAACAATTATCATAGTTATCAATGAAAATCTATGATATTGTTAGGTTTTTTTATGTCGTTTGTGAGTAGTTTAAGGCCAAGTGATTAGGATTCTTTTCTGTTAGTTTTAATTTGGCTTTTTGTGATCAATTTATTTAGCTCATGGTTGATCGCTAGGATCTCCTTTTTATGAATTTAGGTGGCAGGATAGTTTATACAGTATCAAGGATTAACACATTTGACATTTAGAGGAGCAGGGCACTTGTTTCCCTTGAACAAAGGTAGCGAAGCATTATCAATGATTCAGGCTTACTTGCAAAACAAAGATCTTCCGATAAAAAAGTGATTGTGTGGTTCAATTTCTGGGAAAAATTTCCATCCTATGCTAAACAATCATCAACATCCATTGCAATGAGGAAAAAATACTATATGCAGTATGCATTTATGTAATAAGCTTTTGGCTTCTGGTGAAGAGCTAAACATTTCCCTTTATGAAAAAATTATGTGATCCTACGAGTTTTGGATATTTTTCAAAAAAGTTATTTTTTTCCCGTCCACTTTTGTTGTCTCTAGGATATAGCTCTCTTTGTTGTTTGCAATATCAAGCATTGCTTTTGTAACATTGTATAAA